>MU860202.1:0-48258 GCA_033296875.1 Achaetomium macrosporum | reverse complement strand
ACTCGCTTATATGCGCCACTCGCTTATATGCGCCACTCGCTTATAATGCACGTTAAGCTCAAAGCTACCATTAAGCTCAAAGCTATCTCAACCTAAGTAGCCTAGTTTCGGTCTTAATCCGGTCACAATTCGCTTAAAAATATGCTGCGGCGGTCCCTTCATATAGTTGTAAACGCTCAAAGACACAGTGTTTGACAAGAAATCTCGATGCCGTCCAGGACTATATGCACTTCAGCACATGACTCACTGCAAGCCTACCCACTTTGACACAAATCGCTTGACGTTAACAATACAAATCTGCCATCTCCAAGACAGCATACTCACACAGCATAAGCATAGAATTTGTCCCCGTTCTGTTTCATTTTTTGATTGAGACACCTCCCGTTGAGCATGATTTGTTGTCTGTCCAAGATGCAAGACACGCATACTGAATCAAACCAAATGAGGATGTTACTGTTCTACAGCAAGAAAATCGAGTGAATCACGCGATTCCATCCAAATTTCAATTTCTAGAGACTCTGAGCTGGTCCTGTTCAGAAAGGTGCACAGTAGTTGCTACATCTTGTCAAGACACTCATCCCTGGAGGAACCCCCCAAAATATTGGGCAATGCGCTCTGTCTCGCTAGGGAATGCAGAAAACCCAACCCAAAGATCAGGCCTAATGACCGCGACGGCCCCTTGGCGATGGTTCGCACCCCAGGTGGTGTGTGCGTCCTCGTCAGGGGCCCGGTCGTCGTAGAGAATGCGGGCCACCTTGCGCAGCGGTGCGAAGTCGGGGCCCAGGGCGTCGTCGACCTCGAAGGGCATGCCCTTGACAACCAGGACGACGCCGAAGCGCTCTTGTCCGCCGAACCGGCGGTAGAACCCTGCCGGGTCGTCCAGGGCAGCTGAGAAGCTTGTACGGAGCAAAGATCTTGTTCGCCTGCTCAAGCACTTCCTCTGGCGTGATCGAGGGTATGTCAAGCTGGCCTCCAGACTCGGCAATTGACGCATCTCTCGCCTGCCTGGATGCTGCGATCGGCCCGGTAAGCGATATGTCGAGCTGCGTGTATAGTCTTGTGGCCTGTCAATGGGTACGCTCTCTCGGATAGTTACGCAGAGGCAGACAAACCTGATGTACCCATCCTCTCTCGGGATGATAACACAGCCGCCATGTTCCGAGCTGATGACAGATCTTTGGTTCCGAGATTTAGCCCCAGTATCCGCAGTGGGGCTACATGGGGGCTCAGCTTGGACAACTTACCCAAAGGCCCATGCGTGCGGATAGTCGGACTCAAAGATGCAGTCCATGATCCCCCAGTAGATGTCAGTGCTCACGCCGTCAAACCTGATGCCGAGGCTCTTGCGAATGGTGCTGGCGCCGCCGTCGCTGCCGACGAGAAACTTGGCCCTGACGGCCTCTTCTCTGCCGTGCGCTCATTGCGGATTGTAGCCCTCACCGGGTACGAGCTGCCGTCGGCGTTCTTGTCTACGGCATAGTTGGCAAGCATGCTGCTGTGCTCCACCAGGACCTTGTGGCGGGCCAGATCACGAATGTAGATGTGCTCGATCTGCCCCTGCGTGATGACATGGAGTCCTCGGTACCGGGAGTCGGACTGGTGCGAATGGTAGAAGAGCAGCTTCTTGCCATCCTTGTAGATGGCCGTCCTCTCGATCAGCGGGCCCTCCTCACTGATCTCGGGCGCAAGGCCCCACATGGCGACCGTCTCCATGAAACGTGGCTGAACTCCATCGGCCCTACCCGCCACCAGGGGCCCATCGGCCTTGTCTATAGCCAAGTGTGCTCCGTGTGAGTAACCAATGCCACTCATGCGAGAAGGACCGGGGGATATTTATTTACCGATGATGCGGAACGAGACGCCCTGTCTAACCAAGCTGACGGCGGTCTCCAAACCGCTCGGCCCAGCTGGAAAAAAGCCTGAGTCAGCAAGCAATGCCCAGTCATGCACACGAGCAATTCACGGATTACCTCCAACTATGAGCACGTCCACTTCCTCGGGGGGCTGCCACGATGCTGCCTGCATGTGCGGGTTACTCGTGCCGTCATAGAGTGTGGGCCAGGTACGAATAACGTTGACACCGAGGCTATTGTGTGTCCCTGAAGAGACTAACTCTTTCGAGGGCGGCGTTACATATTCGTTGGGGTCTTGGTCAGCGCTATCTTGGTCACCGCTCTTCGACACCCACTGGGGCTCCGTGGCGGGCTGTCGGAAGCCGTTCTCCCAGGTCCTAGGTCGCAGTGCAGTGGCCATTGTGGAGTGAGACGACGATGACCGGGGCTCTGGTAATCAAGCATGTGGTCTTTGGGCCAAGTGCCAAACGCGCGGTATAATCGCGCGGTATACTACATTTATCCCTCACCCAAGACTGTGCCCAAGTCGGGTCCGGGAGTGCCTGGAAGGGGCCTCAAACCCCTTCTACTCAGGATATTACTCCGGTCCCAAACACCAGGTCAGGGCTGACTCGACACGGTTGCCGCGGAGGGCAGGCCGGCTACGAACAGGATTCCATTGTTGCTGTTAAAAACCCGCAAGGATGTGGCCGAGGGGCCGTGGATTCAGGCCGATCTTTAATTCTAGCCCGATCTCCAATTGGACTTGTCTGCTTACAGTACACACTTGCCATGGCTTCCACACTTGACCCGCTCTCCTGCAAGTTGCTGCAACTGGGTGGGCTGATCCAGACCTCCATCGCCAGTTACATTGCCAACAAGGACCCCGTGCAGCCGGAAGGGCACGACACGCTGCCGTCAAAGCCACTGTTCGATGCTCAGCGCGCCCTCCTGTCCGCAGCAGGAATGCTGACGGAGCTTGTCAGCGAGCCCCGCAGCCGGCTGCTTGAGGTGTCTTCGCAGTACTTTGAGGCTCGCGCTTTGCACATTGTTGCAGACAAGCGCATTCCTGATATCCTCGCCAAGCACGGCGAGCAAGGCTTGGGTATCGACAAGATCGCAGCCCAGGTGGGAATCGAGTCTCGGAAGCTCTGTAGGTGGACAGGGGCTTCACACAAATCCCACTAACAGTGGTGTTGCCACTTCTGGACTTCTCCAAAAGAAACACTAGAAAATTTGCAAAAGGATCTTCAGCCATTATCAAGGGCTCTTACGGTTAGTTCCAGGATGGCCTGGGCGGCCAATTTCTTCCCGTCTCCTCGGGCAATGGCTTGCTGGTGATATGCCACAGGCACAATACCCCTCTCAACGGGCAGGCCGAGGTCCAGGCACCTCTGATACAGACGCTCGCTCTGTCCCTTCGGCACGAGCTCGTCCCTTTCGGCCTGAAGGATGTAGACCACGGGCGCTGAGGCCCCCTTCTCTCTTGCGGCCTGGGCGATTAGGCCGAGGTTTGCGCAGCTGTCCAGATGATTCCGGAGGAAAGGCCAAAGGTATTTGTATGGCAACCATTTTTGGGGATACAGTGTCTCCAGCATAGCCCTGACCGACACGAAAGGGGTTTCAAGAAGCAGACCTCTGATCGGCATGCTGGATGGTACCCGGCCAGTTGAGGCGAGGTTCGTTGCGACCCCTGACCCAATACTCTGGCCCCAGAGGAGCAAAATGGGCCTAGTGCTGCCGTCCTTGCCGAAGGTGCGTTCATGCCGCTCGGCAATCCACCGCACGCCGGCCTCGGCGTCAAGTCGGAGACCCGCTTCCGAGGGCCGCCCACGAGAGGTCCAGTACCCTCTATAACTCAGACAGACAAACGTCAACTGCATTGGTGTCAGTGCATGGGTCTTGCTGTCGCTAACAGCTCGAAGAACCCAAGACAGGTCGGGCAGACGAGGCGGTATTGAGGATGCGTTCCCTAAGGCGTCGTCAGCTTCACGATCACTAGTCCCGGCAAATCACGATGGCCGACCCTGGAAATAGAGAACATAGACATGCGCTGCCGGCGCCTTCTCTTGCTCGACGGCGGCGGGGCGTCCAGTAGGTCTTCCTTGTGGCAAAGGAATAGTAGTGACGGCCATGGCAAGCTGCTTCCCGTCCGCAGTGACGGTTCTCTCCTCAATCCACTGGATGCCCCCGCATAGGTTCGCCCAGTCGGCGATACGTTCTCTGCGGGCATTTGGCGGCAAGCCCGGCATATAGATGATCTTGTTCTGAAAGACCACCATCATCAGACACTTCCTGGCCCCTCGTGTCAGAGACATGTGTTCTAACAAGTATCTACGAGGATTCTTGGAACACGTACCAGGTCCAGAGAGCAATGAACAGTCCACTGAACACCAGCGGCGGCAGGAGAATCGACGCGATGTGGATGCTGCGGCGGCTGGTCCCAGCAGATAAGATGCACGGATGACAGAGTCCCAACGGCGCACGGCGTTTGACGGGTGTCCAAAGCCGCCTCGAAGTGAGGCGAGTGCTACAGCGGCCAGTGCAGAGCGGACATTGTTGTAGCAGCGGCCGCCATTGACTTCCTGTTCGACCGCGAGCAATCATGGCACGCGAGCCTAGCATTGTCGCAAGTCATTGGCAAGATGCAGTGCGGGATGAGTGTGGGTTCAAATCGAGGAGAGATGGCGCGCTGAGACACGGAGATGTTGCCCAATGCCAATATTTCCCGCTTGACCGTGCCACTGCAGATCATGTGTTCGTCTGCCACTCGTCAGGGCCCTCGGGATGTTTTGCAAGACGTCCCCATGCATCCAAGCCTGGGGAACGACTGGAATCGATCGAATTGGAGTGGCCTGGTTGGGCGGAAATTCGAAGATTGGGACTCTGATGCGGTTGTAGTCGTGTTGCGATTCGTTACAACCTAGGTAATGTAAGAAGCGACGTGAGCTGGGCTGCATGTCGTGGGCAAAGTCGCCCAGTGACGACAGCGGGGTACGTCCCTCGATCAAACAAGCCACTGATCAAAGGCAAGTTGCCATCTCCGAAACACGACCCGCATGGAGAGAGAACATCTTGAACATGCCGTGACAATCCAAGTCCGTCTGTGGATTGTCTCAAGTGAATGTGGGTGCATCGCCTCGAGATCGCCAGGATGGTTGGAGATGGGCCCACAACTGGCCTCCGGCTGTCAGCAGTTGCTAAGATAATGAGCGGATGATAAGCGGCGGAGCACCCCTCCATCGGTTGGTCAACAGGCTTCATAACTTGGACTTTGAATGCCGGGTACATCATGTACTGCCCGGGCCTATAAACCAGGCGTGACTTTTTGGCTCGCTGCAACAATCACTTCCATGGCCATTCTTTGACCTATTACCCTCACAACAACCAAAGCCCCGCGAACCTGCGCTTCGCAATCCATTCCGCGCTCTGCAACAAAGCCCATCCAACCTCCAACCTGCACGCCGTACACCGCCCACCATGCCCGCACCTCTCGAAGAAGGTCAGGAAGGCTCCCGGTCGCCAGGCCACCACATCGAGCTGGTCGACGACAACCCTCCCCCCGGGCACGACGATGAAGCCAGCCCTGGGCTTAGGAACAGTAAGGGCTGGGATGGGAAGCTCCGTGTGCCGAAGAACGCCCTGCTTGCCAACCCGGAGGCGCTCTCGGATCCCGAGTACTCGGACGAAGACAATGTCATACCCGGCGAGGAGGTTGCTGCAGACGAGGGTGAGGAGCCCTTGCTGTGATATGCAGAGGTGGGACATACTAACTCTCCGCCAGACCTACTCGAGGACGAAGACTCGGACACAGAGGACATCAATTGCACACAGTCACGAGTCAAGTCAATTCCCGCCTTGCGCCTGGAGCGCTTCAAGAAGGTAGCTAGCATCTCTCTACGTCAAAACCTAATCCAAGACATCGAAGGCCTCTCCTGCACCGCCGAGTCTCTCCAGGAGCTCGACCTTTATGACAACCTCATCTCCCACGTCCGCGGCCTGGACGACCTCGTCAACCTCACCTCGCTCGACCTCTCCTACAACAAGATCAAGCACATCAAGCACATCTCCCACCTAACCAACCTCACCCACCTCTACTTCATCTCCAACAAGATCTCCAAAATCGACGGCCTGGCGGGCCTGAACAAACTGCGTATGCTCGAACTCGGCTGCAACCGCATCCGCGAGCTGCAAAACCTCGAATCCCTCACTTCGCTCGAAGAGCTCTACGTGGGTACGAACAAAATCACGTCCCTCACCGGGCTCTCAGGCCTGAGCAACCTGCGCGTCCTCTCCGCCCAATCCAACCGCATCCGCGACCTCTCCCCGCTCAAAGATATCCCGCAGCTCGAAGAGCTGTACATCACGCACAACGCGCTCGAGTCGCTCGAGGGGCTGGCCCGCAACACGCGGCTGCGCGTGCTGGACGTGTCCAACAACAGGATCGCGTCGCTCAAGGGGCTGGGCGCGCTGGCCGAGTTGGAGGAGTTCTACGCAAGCTACAACCAGATCTCGGACTTTGCCGAGGTGGAGCGGGAGCTGGGCGACAAGAAGGCGCTCAGCGAGGTGTACTTCGAGGGCAACCCGCTGCAGCTGCGGGCGCCGGCGCTGTATCGGAACAAAGTGCGGCTGGCGCTGCCGCAGGTGAAGAAGATTGATGCTGAGTGAGTTTCACACCGCTATCTCCTTCATCCTTCTCAGGATATGCTAAGCATGAACAAACAGCTGACTGAACTTGCTCTCATAGCTTTGTACAAGGGCAACCTTGGTAGCTCGTTTCTATCTACATGTATGTAGACAGGGGGAAATGGGAGGCATTTTGCTATCTGTCGGTGTTCAAGGTGTTTCAGTTTCTGTTTGGACAGGTTGCGGTGCGGGTGCGCCACAGCACAAAACATAATTAGCAGAGGGAGGGAACGAGATCATGTCACAAACTTGCGGAGGAGCATCAGGGCGGCGTTCTCGGACATGGCGAGCAAGCGCGCGGCAGCGCAGGTATATTCTTCTTTTTGACGTGGGATGTAGGTCCATCAATGTGACCTCCTACTTGACTTCCCGGCCTCCAGCAAGCATGACTCCGGAGCGGAAATGCACGAGACATGCCTAGCAGCCGTGCCGTCACATGCTTCCTTCTGCCTTTCTACACCCCTGAGCTAACACAGAGCTCCATTTCAGAGTGAGCAAACACTGCAACTGACCGGAAAGACTATCGTATCTTGCAGAGATGGTTAGAGTGTCCGGCTAACCCTGCATAGCCTCCTCGTACACGCTCGTATCCACAAACCTTTCCAGCTCCGCTCTCGAGAACGGCTGACGTCTGTCCACTCTGGCGAGGTACTGATCCTCACGCTCCAAATAATCAATCAACTCCTTGTCCAGCCTGCCCGGTCCCCATATATGATCCGCCCACACTCTTTTCAGCACGGGCACATCCACCCCAACAGTCTGCGCAACAGTCGTGTACACGCTGTCCGGGCTGTTCCGAAAAACCTCATACGTCTGGTTCAGCGCGCGCACAAACTGCACAATCCGCTGGCGCGTCCCCGCATCGCGCAGCTTCTCCTCGGTCGAGTACAGGCTGTAGACCTCGCGGTAGACGGACGCGTTCTTGAAGACCACGACCTTGTCCTCGCCGCCCAGCGCGCGGATGCCCAGCTCCACGGCCGTCTCCCAGACGCCGAAGGCGTCGATCTTGCGGTCGCGCAGCTGCGCGGGGAAGGTGTTGGCGGCGCACGGCTCGCGCATGCACACGTTGCCGTTGACGGTGGTGTAGTCGGTCTGGGACAGCCCCGCGCCGGTGGCGAGCAGCTGGCGCACGAACACCTCGGCGGACGTGCCCGCGATGGTGCCGATGCGCTTGCCCCGCAGGTCGGCGAGCGTCGCGATGCCCGCGGCCTTGTTGGCCACCAGCCGGTAGGTGACCTCGACGATGATGCCGATGAGTCGGTAGTTCTTGTGCTGCACGTAGTTCTTGAGGCCCTGGGTCTCGGCGTTGCCGGCTAGGTCGACGCTGCGGTCTGCCAGGTTCGGGACGCCGCCAGAGATGAGAGAGGCCGTGTCGTCGGCTTTGTAGAAGTTGGTGGCGGCATAGGCGAGGGGCGTGTGCTCGATCCACTGCTGGCTGCATGCTATCTTCAGGCCCCGGGCCTGAAGACTAAAGACAGTGGGAACCAGGCTGATGAAGTGAAGTATCCGCATTGTGCAGAGTTGAGTCTGACAGTGCTAGTTAGTCGCAGGAGAAGGGGGGTTATGGAGCCCAAGTTGGCTAGCCAGAGGAGGTGTCTGGTTTATCAAGGTAAACATCATCTATATCAATCCAGAACGACCGAATGCAACCAAGTGTCTAACCATGAATCGAATCCGGAGAGCGGCACGATCAATATGTCGTCTCCCTGTTTGGGGTCTCGGGGCCGATCTTCAGTTTTGCCGGTGGCCAACTGGCACTCTACCTCCCCTCATTCTTGCTTCGCGGCAATATGCCATATCGGCAGTGAAACCCATCGTGCTACAAGATTCTCCAGAGATTAGGCACGCGCACTATATCTACCGTGTCCAGCTCTGGGGCGTTCAGGAAACGGAGAACGCGGCTCCTGCAATGAAAACCTCACCACGGCATTGTGAAGCTGTGTTATGTATGTGAGCTAACATGATGCAAACGTAGACGGGAGATGTACTGTGCCCGGTTGTTACTAGTCTTGGGATGTAACTGTTCCTGTATCTCGCAGCAATTTCAGAGCAAAACAGCATCTGAGCATGGAAACCACGTTGTCGTGAAAGAAAAGAACAGATATCAATGCAAGCCCTCCTGCCCGTCCCTGGCTCCTGGAGCAATGAAGCCTGATATACACAAGATGACAACCGTTTCAAGCTAGTGATAACGGTCTAGCTTGTTCTCACTCAGGAACTCGTCCAGGAGGTGGGCAACCTTTTCATTGTGAAGATCCGCAAAAGCGATATGAGTAGTACCCTTCAGGCCCTTGTCTCTGCCCAACATAATGACCTCCGCATTGCCGCCGTACTGGTTGATCAGTGCCGCCGCCTGCCTCGACTGGTTGAGGAATACGAAGCTGTCGTCCCTGTGATCCCCCCACAGGAACTGGATCGCGGGCACCTTGGCCAGCTTTTTGAATTCCTCGACCGGTACCAGAATCGGGCCAAAGGGGTTGAGCCCGGCCCCCGGCGCGATGCCCGCGTTGTCCGGGAAGACATAGCCGTAGCTCTCGTAGCAGACGATGCCCTTGATATTTGTCGTGTTGCTCTTGACGGCGGTCAGCTGGGCGCGCAGCCCACTCGCCGAGTTGGTGAGGTAGACGATGCTCTTGCCGAGCTTGCCCGAGTCGGCCGCGATGGCCGCGGCGTCCGTCTCCAGATTCACGCTCGCCTCCGAGTCGTACTCCACGTAGCGGGAGCTCGTGGCCTGCTGCCACGCGTACTCGCTCTCCGTCGGGAACTGCACGTCCGGCCACCACTCCTTGAAGGCCGGGCCAAAGTTCCACGCCACGAAGTTGCCCTGGTCCCGGTAGTCGGGCACGTAGTAGGTCGCGTTGCAGGCCCAGTTGGCCCGGCCGACGCGCGGGCCGTCCCACAGGTAGACGGGGTACTCGCGGCGCAGGAACTTGTCTTTGAATCCCTCGCCGCCGTCCCACCGGTTCTGGAAGGTCTGCGTGCTGGAGCTGTGCCACATGACGATGCTCGTCCGGCGCGGCCGCCACGGGGTGAAGTACTCGACATAGCCGTGGTCGCACGAGAGCGTCATGTTGGGGTTCAAAGGGTGCGGGACGACCTTGCCGCCTATCGTGAAGCCTCCGGACTGGCGCAGCATGATAGGCTTCTTTGGCGTCCAGCGAGCAGCATCAGCACCCTCGGCCCCGGTCTGGCTCGCCAGCGCCGTAAGCAAGAGGGCTGCAAGGGCGGGCGACTTGGGAATGGCGACCATATTGTCTCGGACTTTGACGATGAGAGACCTGAGTTAGGGAGCCACCTGGGGGGTAGGCTACATTGCTACTACAGAATCAGTTTATATCGTCGCCTTCTCTGAAATTAACATCCAGCCCTGACCATACTCAGACACCCAGTCGTAACCTCGACTGCCGGATGTCGGTTATACATATTTACCGGCGCCTGAAGCATATTGGTGACGCAGGTACTAGAAATAAATTCAAGTAATCGAGGGGGCTGACGCCAAGAGAGCTTTTTGCCGGCATGAATTAGCTACCACAAGGTCTATAAACGCAATGAGGTCAAGGTAAAGCATCTGAGCTCATGGTCATTACGAGTTCGTAGTCTCAAGTGTATTTGCCTTGCCATGCAGGATTGACGCTCTGTGATGAGCACTAGTAGACTATAGAGTGAATGAATGAGAAAGCACTACCTAGTAGGTACCTACCGTACCCGGCCAAGTAGCTGGGACGTTCTTGACATTTACTCCATGTCACTTAATCGTCTCCCACTTCACTTCACTTTGCAATGACAGGTAGGAGAATCAAAAAAAAATAGTAGGCCTGATATATTCTATAACGCATTCCCATCACGCAAGATGTGTGTGTATGCTATGCAGTGAAACGAGATCCCCTCTCTCACACGAGTCATTTCCTCTGGGGTTGATGTCGTGTACCTCTAAACAAACACACAAGGCCCCAACCCGCCCAGATTCACCAGACAACAACATAGCCGCTATGGTCCCTTTCATTCCAATCGTGACAGGACCGGCAGGGCCATGTGGAAGCTGCGCCCCTCGACCGCCCCTCGTAAATAATAGTCGAAGCGCTATCGGTGGGAGATCAGAACAGCGACGTGTCTGGAACTGCCTCAGGTCTCGGGGAGGCGGAATCGCGCCCGTCCCCCCGCACTCCGTGTTGCAGCGAGCATTTAGCCAAAGATCCAGAGCATCTCGGTGGGGAAGTACTACAGCGAACAAGAGTAAGTATACTGGGTTACCTGTTAGGGATATCACTTGGCGACTTACGTTCGACGGCTGGTTGAAGCGGATGTTACGGTCCATGGCGGAGATGGTGGCGATATCCTCCTCCGAGAGGTCGAAATTGCTGCTCTCGAAGTTGGACTTCATAGTCTCCACCCGGCTGCTCTTCGGGATGATGGCGAGGCCGCGCTGGCTGGCCCAGCGGAGCAGAACCTGCGAAGGGTCGCGGTTGTATTTGGAAGCAATCTTCTTAATGGTCTCGTCCTCCAGGAGCGGAGTGAGCTTGGTGGCGTGCTCCATGTTGAACTCGCGGAAGCTGGCGGGCCCGAACGAGCTGTAGGCTGTGACGGCGATACCCTCTTGCTTGGCGAGCTTGAGCAGCTCCGGCTGGACGAGATAGGGGTGGTGCTCGATCTGGAGGGTGGCCGGCCGGATCCTGGCGTACCGCAGCATGTCGTAGATCAGCTGAGCCTGGAAGTTGGAGATACCGATGCTCTTGGCGAGGCCCTTGTCGACAAGGGACTCCATGGCGGTCCATGTCTCTTGGATGGTGGCCTTGCTGGGGCGGATCTCGCTCTTGCCATCATAGTGCCAGCCGGGCGGGTAGCGGACCGAGGGGTCGACGTACTCGAGAGCGACGGGGAAGTGGATGAGGTAGAGGTCGAAGTAGTCAATGCCCCAGTCCGCGAGCTGCTTCTTGACGATGGGTTCTACCCGGTCACCGTCGTGGAAGGTGTTCCATAGCTTGGAGACGATGAAGAGGTCCTCACGCTTCACCAGGCCTTCTTGAATGGCGCGGGCAATGCCCTTGCCGCACTCAACCTCGTTGCCGTAGTCTGGTCATGCTTCTGTCAGCCAATTGTCTGTGTGGACATGTACCAGAGGTCCTTCGTGAGGTTCCAATGCGATCCACATCTCAACCCGTGTTCTCCTGGCGCCTGCACAGCGGGCGCCGCATGTGCCGGGACAGCGGACAAAGGTCCGGCAGAATTCGACCCCTCCAATTCTCTCTGCAGGTGGGTGGAGCCAGGGCAGAGCGGGGGGCGGGGTAGCTCTTCCCGATCACCCCTCGTTGCCCCTCAGCGTCGAGCGACGCGCATCACGATGTCATGGTACAGCCCACACAGCTGGTCATTCGAAAAACAGGCTGGAACCGCCATCGGAGAGTAGCAAAACGCGACTTACCGCAAGCGCCGTCGAAGAGGCGGTAGCCGACCTTGATGGCGTTGTAGACCACGTCGGCGCAAATGGCGTTGTCGACCTTCCAGAGACCGAAGCCCACCTGGGGCATGTCAAGGCCGTTGTTGAGTTTGATGGTAGCCATTGTGTGTTTCCTCCGGATGCTTGTCGAGGGCCGGCGTGTAACTCTGTTGGCTCGTCAGTGACCGATCGGCTTAGTGGCTCAAAGACACAGGTCGCCTAGAAGCGATGTAGAGGTATGGTCAGGGGACCTACTTGAGAGCGGTCGGCGAGGGAGATACGGAAAAGGGAGCGAAGTGTGTGGTGGTTGGAGAATGAATCAGCCGAGAAGCTCAGAGAGCGTCGCGGGCTTGCCGCGACACTTATACTAGCTGCCCCTCTCTCCACCAGGTCCTGAGGTCTGGCGGGGAGGGGTGCCACCAGGCTACGCAGTGGTTCCTGGTGCTCTCCGCCGAGTTCGCGCGCTTCATCTCGATCGAGCAGGGTCATTCTGTCCCGCTTGGTGCGATATCTCCAGCAACCCAGGCACTGCCAACCACTCCCCTCCCTTCCCCCGATCCAGACCCGCTTCATCGTCATACGGCGCGGGAGCTAGGGCTGGGCATCGTCTCTCGCGGGGGTAACGGCATGCCAAGTTTGACTGACTACACTCGCGATCTCGGCTTCCGTGGGAAGTCGTTTGTCTACTGATCTACTGACATAAAGCGAGGCTTGCGGTACCTGAGCCCGCTCCCTCTCCCAACTTGTCAACTGAAGGTACTTCCATGGACGATCGTGAACTCCGGTCCGCCAAGACTAATCCAAGGAGTGGACCCTGTTGAAGAACTGCGCGGGTTAAACAGAGATCTTGTTGTTTGCTGGAGACATGTGGACTCCGTCCTGGGCTGGGTTGGCTGCCATTGCATTGGCCTTCATGCGCACTTTGGGCAAAGCGTCTCCCGAGTTTCAACCTCCCAGCATATAATTCGAACAAGATCTCTGCAAAGCGTCGCACAAGCGCAGTGTTCTGCAACTGGTAATGGAAGGCACTGTTTGCCCTCCATCTGAGGGTGGCTGTCTGCCGCGAGCAGGCGAAGTCTCAGATGATCACCTGGCTGATGCCGGTGGAATCTCGGGGCGTATCCTCCGGACAATTCGATGTCGTCTGTGCAAGGCACCGGCCTGCAGCTTTTGAGTTGACCCGGTACCCGGCCATATCCCGCATTTAGCCTGGTGAATAGCCGCGCCAACCAGAGCGCCCGGCTAATTGTGAGAGCAAGAATTCCGTGTCCACAGTGGGTTTCCCTTTTCACCATGGCCAATCTCTCCACGTGTCGCCCGACACCTGGGTTGACCGACGGTGAACGCCCGGAAGTGATTTGGGGAGACTGTCTGGTGTCTGCCGCGAGGACCGTTCAAGGTTCAGGTGGAGCGCAGAAAGCGCCATTTCAGAAGCCCAGGTGTATCGGAGCACTTGAGACCTCGATTGGCTGAGTAAGATACTAAAGTTAGTCGAAGTTGTGACCTTACATAATAGGCTGCTGATATGATGTTTGCGATTGAGGTAGTTGATCACCGTGAGTCGTTGAGAGGACAGAAGCGCCTGAACAGCTCGGAATCCAGATAACCCCCCTATTAGAGTTTGAGGACCTTGATGAACGGCTTGCCTGCCGGGCTAGCACGGTAGACGACGCTGCCATGGATGCCTGATGGCCCGGAATAGATATTCTGAACAAGCTGCATTATAGAGTCGCGATGCGTGGCAGTACGTAAGAACACCGCTATTCGAATCAGAGTTAGGTGTGCGGAATACTCCCGTACGGAAAGTGCCATTTGAGTTCGAGACAAGAGACAAAAGGCAGCTCAACGGAATGGAGGGTTAGGGTCGATGTTCTCACAGCTCTGGGATCACGTGCGCATCTGCTAGCCACAGTACCGTGCATAGCCACACCTGGCTTTCTCAGCTCTGACCGCCTTTCCCCTTCAGGAATAGCTTGTATACGTACATGTACGTACCTTGACAGCTTTCAACATCGAGTCTTCCAAGCTACAAGGACACTTCTGGCGATCGTATCAAACTAAGGACCCTCCCACGACCGCGCCCTATTCAAAAGCCAATCGCAGCGAGAGCAGACTCTCCACAGCATAAGCAAAGTAGAAAGCGCGACGTAGGAGGAACTAGCCCAGCTTCGGAGCAGGAAGACCGAGAGGAGGCCGAGAAGGCCAACACAGACAAGCAGCACAGAGGCACTCCCACTCAACGGAATATACCGCTTGCCGGTGGACACCACAATCACCAAGATGTCAATCCTAGGGAAACTTCTCTACAGTTCGTCTGCCCGCAAACCCGCCGTCACCCGCTTCTCAGCACCGCAACCCACTAACCCTCACCCTCCCTCCAGTTACCGTCCTCCTGCTCAACGCCATCTGCATCCCTTCCGAGGACCGGTTCCTCGCGCGCGGTACGTTTTGGCGCCTAGTCATCCCAAGCCGCGACCCCGATCTTAGCTAACAGCATACCCACACAGTCGGTCTCGCCCCGGCAACATACCAGCGTGGCTTCGGCCAGGAAGTCGACTCGAGCGTTCGATACAGAATCATACAGCTCATCGCGAGTGTGCGGACCGTCATGAGGGGTAGGTCGAGTTCTGGATATTCCCGCGAGGTCCAAAGTAGCAGTCAAACAGAGAGTTTGTATGTGCTAATCGTTGCTGTCTAGTACCCTTAATCATAATCAACTCGCTGATTATAATGTACGAGCTCATATTAGGTTGAGTTGAAACGGGAACGGGAGGTTGGGTTGGTCCCAGCGAGCTGGGTTGGTCAGGAGAAATACTCGATCAGTTGCACATGGCTGCGGAATTGGGATATGGGGTTCACATACTTGGGCAAGCGGTTCTGATTACAGGCGTTTGGGGCGGCATTCCATGGGACCATGCGCCGTAACGCAATGACGGGGACTAATGATGTCGACTCCTGCTCTGGATGTCACTGGGCGCATGAATGATGGAGATGGAACGCAGTCAGTGGATGGTGGCAGATGAGGAGTGTTGAGACACCACGCTATCTACCCAAGTCACCGCTCGGCTATAGTTCATAGGCTGCCAGGACCCAACGGTCGGCATTACTCAACTGGCGATATTCGCTCTGTCTATAAACAGGGAATCCGGTTGTCCGCCAACCGTGCGGAACGTACCGGAGAATCTCCAATCCAACTCCTGATCGTACAGTACAAACAACCACCCAACCCTCTATCTCAGACAAATACCGAGCAAACTGAGTTCACTCTCTATGGAGAAACAGGTCCTTTGGTCCTGTCTCACACCTCACTCCTGTACGGAGTGTCTCTATACAACCAGGTAGGCGGTATACGAGGCCAGACGAGGGTATTGAACATCAAAGATCAGAACGCCTCCCATATATCCAGCAGCGCTGCCCAAGCCAAGGAGTGGGTATGAAAGGTATCCCCTTCAGGTTTCACGAAGTGTCCACTGTCTCCGTGCGACAGCATAACGGGCATCTCCCACCCTTCTAGGACAGAGGAGATAAGAACCTGCTGCTCTTTTTCCTCCCCAGCGCAAAGCTGAACCTCTCCTTGAGTGGCGGCTTCTCCTTCTCTTTTTCCTTGTGCTGCTTATCCTGGCGCAGCTGCTCAACCGACCCGGGCGCTGTGTCCGACCGCGGCGGAGGTCGCACCGGTAACGTGAAGCTAGGGTTTCGTTTCGCACTGCTGATCCCGTTTTGGCGCGGTGGGGGTTGATCGTTGTCACGGGAAGGGTTCCCCTCAGTAGCGCTGCTTTCCCCCCTGTCGCTCCTGTTATCGCTGGCCTCGCTGCGGTCCGTCTTGTCGGCTTTGGAATCGCCCTGATCTTCTTCTTTGCTGGTGCTGTTGTTATGCTGTCCGATGTGCAAGAACGCAAAGCTCTTGCGCGTCATCGATTTGCTTGTCCGGCCAGCGCGGTTGAGGAACCCATTCGCACCACTCCCTTCAGAGGAAGCAGGCCGTTCTCCTGAGGTAGCCTCTTTCTTGTTCCGCTTTTCTTCATCAGCGGCCATTTGCTTGCTCTCTTGGATTGCTTTTTGTAATTGTTCGCGTTCGAGACGTGCCGTTTCTCGTATTTTTTGGGCTGCCTCCTGCAGCTTTTTGGCTGCGACCCGCGCCTGCTCTTTTTCTGCCGCTTTCCGGGCCTTTTCTTCGGCTTTCTCCCGGGCCTTTTGCTCCTTCTTTTCTCTGGCAATCTCTTCCTTGGACTTTGGCGGGACAGTTGCGGCTTCGTCTGCCTTTGTCATGACCGCTGAAGGAGGGGGCGGTGCCGCAACCAGAGGATGGGCTTCATACGAAGAGAGCGGTGGCGGTAGTGCATCGATAGGGCTGGTGACATCAAGCTCGGTTGGTGCTGACTTGACGTGCTCCAGTCCGACCAATGTTTCGTTCTCGTCGACGGGGGGCAAGGGCTGGGTGTTCAGTTTCGAGAGAGGAGCTGGGCTTGTTCCGTTGACCAGCTCGGCACTTGTCGCGAGATCCGCTGGGAACGGGTTGGCCATCTTCATCTGATCCACACCCTCGGCATCCAACTCTTCCCGGACCTTCTCGAACGTTGTCTCCTGATAGAACAGCACATAGGCACAGGCCATCCCAGGCTTGTCCCCAAAGAAATTCTGGACGAAACTCTTATCCACTGGCTCTACCATCTCATCGTCAAAAAGCAGCCACCCGCGGTCTTTCGTCTTGATTACTGCGACATAGTGTCCGTGGTATGCGTTCCCGCCGATGTGCACAACTACGGCATAAAGTTCGTACATCCTGTCAGGATCTTCAGCGTCGTCGGTTGTGTTGAACAAGCGAAGGTGGTAGGGGTAGACGACTCGGTGAAAGAGCTTCTGTAGCCGGCTATAATCCTCGGTGTACTTGAATCGTTTCAAGTGCAGTGCCAAAACCTTCGGTAGCTTCTTGACCTTCATTCGCTTCTCTGCTTCCTGCAAGCCGCCGCAGTGGTCACAGTGGAACTTGTTCCTCTCGCACAGCATCTCCTCGGCCGAGAACTGCTGCAAACACGACGTCACGGATGAGTGCTCCTCCAAGTCAATGGATAAGTCCAAAAATGTCTCGTCTCGTTGTGATGCCGTCTCACAAGTCAAGCATCTGGTCTCTGAAGTCAGCACACCCTCGAATATGTCGTGTACCCAGCCAGTTCCCGGTGCCCTAGTTGCCGCAGTAGAATCAGACTTTGATAATGTCTCGGCTGGCTGAGAGGGGTCATCTTTTCTCCTGCTTTCTGCCAACTCTTGCATCCGCTTGCCATTGGCTTCCACATTCGCGATCACATCGTTGAGGACTATGCCGTAGAACTCGTGCGCGTCTTGGTGCATCGAGTTCCGGAACATCTCGTTGTTCCTCTTGAATATGTCGAGGAACCTCTGGGGACTAAGCACGCCCGTCCTGGACTGGCTGTCGATAAGAGCTGTGAAAATGTCTTTGAGGCCGGTGAAGGTACACTCTTCCATGCCGTAGGGATCCGTGCTCTCCTGCGCGAGCTCTAGTACCGGACCCCTTATCATGGCCTGCTTCTTCTTGTATTCTGGGGAGTCAGGCTTATCCTCAGGCCGTGTGGGTCCTACACTGGGAGCTAACTGTCCACCGCTGAAGGACTGCCGCGGCTTTGGTGGCTGGCCTGGCTTGCCCGAGCCCGCAGCATTTCCATTTGCCTGCGGTGGAGGCCGTATTGTCACATTGACCTTCCTCTTGACGCTGTTCGGGTCGTCCCACGGAGACGGCGGCGGGTAGTTGACGACATTTGTGCGGAAATGCTCCGAATGGTATAGCGCTTGGACAATTGAATTGCAGTAACTGCGGATAGGTGGTCAGCATATTACCTAAAGCGGTGCGTAGCGGTCCTGGACAAGGTTTATAGGGACCTACCATGTGTTTCCGAACTGAGTGAAGCGGTAGCTGTTAGCTCTTCGTACCGCTAGGCAGCGCCTTGCCCAGGGATCCTTACATTCTCTAGACCGAAGAACTTATCGCTGCCGTCTTCCCGAATGGGACCCGCATTGTGCAACAGCTTCTCAACGGGTGTAAGGTCTTGCTGAGGCTCGTCCTTCTTATTCTTGGCGAACGTGTTATCGGATTTTGAAGTACCCTGGAGACAAGAGTGTTAGTCCGGGACAAGGTTCCACGCGGACGGGAGGTGACAGAAGGACGGCCGGGAGCTTGAGGTAGGCCAGTGTTGCGGTGCTTTGGTGTTCTCGCGTGCCCGTGTTCTCGTGTGCCCGTGTTCTCGTGTTCAGAACGCTGCAGTTTGTCCCACTTACAGATCCGGCTCCTTTGAATTTCTGGAAGAACCCCGCCATCGTGAGCGCCCAGAAGACCAGGCGCTCGGCGCGTCACTTGGAAGGGGGGAGCGTCGTCGCCGTCGATGGGACTGAGAGCGGACAAGGCGAGGGAAATCCAAGGAGGTCGACAACAGGTCGAGGGATGCGGCGGGCAAGCATCCGGCAAGCAAAGTGGAATCGCCAATTATAGTACGTGACACTCGTAGAGACTGCCTAGTACTTTCTGTACTCAATGGGCCAGATTATGCGCGCAACTGTGGCGGGAACAGTTCAAGTCGCGCAGCCCATTTATTCGGCGCGGTGGTTCACAACATATGTGTGCGTGTGTCGGTCGACAGGACAAAACAGAGTGGCAATGAGACCAAATAAGAAGCAGAGAGTATCAATCTGATGTCACAAACCAAAACAAAAGCAGAGGCAAAGAGGGCCGTGAAATGCAGGTCCAAGATCGGACGACAGGCGCGCAGCCTGGGGCAAAAACGCAACGAACAAGCAAGCAATCAACGCCAGCGGCAGCATACGCAGGAGATATGCAGGTCTAACATCTCAGGGTAAGTTCCGGTTACTTTGCAACGTAATTATGGCCAAGTCCCCGGCCGCACCTAACTGGATTGGAAACCTGCTCCAGGCCCCCAGTTCGCTTCCAGAATAGTTCTTAGCGGGGTGTGGGGCTTTGGAGGGGAAATTCCCACCAAATGTCGCACCGGTTCGAGCTGTTGGGTCGAACGCAGCATTTTCTCCATCTCCATCCAACGCCATCCTCGAAGCGACGGCAGATCAACTGAGGCAGACCGCCCATCTTCGTTTTCGTCGCGCAGTCTCAACGGCGGAGATCGGCAGATCGCCCACAGACCACCAAAGGCACCTCTTGCTCGCCAACAGCTGGTCCCTCTGCAGTTACCGTACCTATTCGCACAGCACAACTGAGGGGAGCCTGGTAAAGCTTGTGTTTTAGGGTTCTGACCCGGACCGAATGAAACACTGCATATCGGTCCTGGGCTGCCCGCATACATCAATCATGCAGCAAGAATCCCTTCTCTTCACCTACCCACCGAGACTTTCCCGCCTATTGGATACGATACTGTTGCTGCGCGGGTCTGGTTCGCTGTGCCGCCAGGATTGTGCAGGTCGTATCTATACTCACCCTCAGAGCGGCAGCTAAGTCAGAGTCCTCTTCAACGTGTTTTGGTTCAGTTCGTTACTCTTTGTATCGAGTCCCGAGTTGGGCGGGCTCGAGGGCGGGCTCAAGCTTTGTGGCGGCTTCCGGGGCTGTACTGAGTCCTGTACGACATGATCGCCGTTCTTGTCTCTTCCTCGAGGCTCGAGGGTTGCACCTTGTTCAGTGCACGACATCGGTCGTCCCATGACAGATGACCCACAGTTACATGCCCGATGGTGTGGTTACAATATCGGGTTCATCGCATCGAAGCACCAGCACCAGTCAGATGGGTTCTCTTTGTCTGACCATCCAACATTGTCATTCGCCCATAGGCGGCCGCTTTTACATAAGGCCGTTAAGGCCAGGATGCCACGCTAATTGACAAGGAGTCCACGAGTGCGGAAGTGTGGGGTAAATCTAAGACAACTTGAGAACGCTTCGCTTGCGTGTTGGGGATTGGCCCGGTTTACCCGTCCTCCCACAGCTCGGATGATGGATCCCGCCGAGCGAGCGTAATTTACAGTTGTCACAGTACAGGACACATTGGATGACCGTCACTAAGGTACCTTAATTTACCCTCAGAATCCATCCCGTCCGCCGTCCTCAAACCCCACCACTCACTGCAATCCCAGAACGCCTCTGATCGCAGTGCAAGAGGGCAAAAGATGTCCGCATTCCTACCAACACACTTCATCGCGCTTGTGACACCGCGATGCAGGGCCGTCGTTGCCGAAGGAATGCACTGCGCATCAAGCGCCGGGAAATCAACGCCGCTGACATCTCTCCCCCTGCCTCCTGTGGGATGGTCGCCTGCTCTTCGGCTCTCCTCATGGCACCCTTGACCAGTGGGATGGCATGCAGCGGCCTTGCCCGCATGCGCCTTGCGTGGATAAACCCGTGCTCTCAGTGGCCAGACTCCGGAAGTCCTAAAAGTGGCAATTACAGCCGACAAATAGCGTCAACTTGTTGAACGACAATGCCCTCCAGAGCTGTGTGCCGTTCAGACCACCATCACTGCTGCTTGATGACGAAACCAGCCCTACATGTGGTTCGATCCTTCGTCGCACACAACAGAAACGGGGTTCCTCTCAGTAGTCGTTGTAACTGGCGCTTGAATATCTGTTTCAAGGAACCAGTTGATACCGCCACTTTAGTTCCCCCTATGTGCAAAGTCCGTGTACAGTATATACATACCTTACATATTCTTCCACACCGACTCATCCAGCCTTCTTAGCAAGCGGATGCATTAACCGGGTGAGTCTGTTACAAGGCATCATGGGAGAGACATCCATCGAACTTCTACCATCAGACCCAGGAACCTAGAGAGCGAAAGGTTGGAGGTTAAGGAAGGATCCGTTCGATATCCGGGTAAATAACTAATGATGAAGCCTACAGGTTGAATAGCACGCTGAAGGCCAACATGCATTTGCTTTGGAGGGGTGCCATAGGCCGAGAATGTCGCCGACAACCGGTTGTTGGTTCTGTCTTGCACCTTATCCACTGAACGGTGTTGTACTGAGACTTGGCTGTTGTTTTCAAACATGTCCAAGCTACGAACTCAGCCCAACCACATGACTGTTCAACCGTGGGCGTGAGGCATGTGAGTCTGGTGTCACTGGGCCTCTGCTCGGTTCGACCTCATCAACAGGCGTACTCTCAGTATAAACCCTGACAAATCACATCCAAGGAGAGACTCTCATAACTTCGACCAGTTTCCTAACCGAACCCCAAAATTCTCAACCAATGGCCTGCTTTCACCGAACTGCCTCCCAAAATGAGTCGGACATACCGTGTGGATCTATGGACCACATATCTTTCATGCATCGTCGATTGAGGCGTACAAGCCGACATGTCTCGGGTCAAGTCTCAAAAGAGATCCAATACAAGTCAACTAAACGCCTTGTACTCCTTTCCGCAGGCGTTCTACATCTTAGGTTATCAAGACCCAGTAGACTCACCCTTTTTCCACTTATGCAGCGGATAGATCCTATGAACCAGTCTACACCCCATAGAAGTCTGTTTCCTACACAAGGCAGAGCGACATGCAGGTCGTCTGCCATCCTGACGATTAGAAGTGATCTGCACAACCGGACCGGACTCACCGGATGAACTAGTCTCATCCCAAAGGTAGAAACGAGAAGCAAGATCCGGACCCGCAGCATCTGCATCTCGGGGAGCTCGCAGTCAGGGAATTCGGCAAGACAACATCACTCCACCATTCGCACACCTTCGGAGATAACGGCAGCACTTACTGCTGGTAGCTTCACCAAATGGATGAACTCGCTCGGAGTTAGATTCCATTTCGCCGATGTTCCCTGAGCAGTTCGCTGCGCGGAAACCTGTAAATGGCGGATCCTCGAAATCCGGACTGAAGGCATGACCAGATGAGCATCCAAATATGGGTGAGAACGGACCTCATTTTCACGGACCTTTAAGATCTCCGTGCCATGAAGATCAGAATACAACAACTGCCATGCCCACCCGCAGAAAGAGCCTCGCATTCCCAGACTAGACCCATTAAAGTCATATCGTACAACAATCCGACCAAGGGATCACCTTTTGCCAGACGCTGTCCGGTCTCACCGGGACGGCATAGACAGCACCGACCCAGGTTCATCTCGTGTTTGGCTTTAGTTGTATCCCTAGCTTGTTTCCCTAGGTATCGAACCCCCAACACCCCAAAAAATAACGAAAACAGCGGCTTGAGCCTCATCGTGCAAGGATGACACGACGGCCCCGTCCAGGCGCTGTGTTTCTCCCGGCAGTTGGGCACGTCGCAATGATGCTCTCCCAGCCCATCATTCCCATAAATCTCTTACGAGGGTTCCCATCTCGCCCCAAGTTGTGTCGTACTCAACCCATCTAGCTCGAGAACCGGCGGGTGATCTTGGCAATAACTGCACAAAGCCCCATTAGCATTACCATAACCATAACCATAGAAAAGTAGAGAGAGCAAAAACTCACTATGAAGCGCAACCACGCTAAAGATAAACACCAAGCTGAGCACCAGCACCACAACAGGGTCGACCTTCAACCCGGGGCTCTCGTCGGTGTACAGCCGCAGCATGGTGCTGCTGGAGCCGCCGGCGCCCGCGGCGCGCGTGCTGTTGGGCCGCGCATTGGCGATCTTCTCCTTCTGGTCGGCGGCCGCGCGGCGGCGGATCGCGGTGCGGGCGCCCCCGGGGGGAGGCGGGGACGACGGGCGGGCACTGGAACCGGTTGCTTGGCCGGCGGCCGTGGGTGAGGAGGGGGATGCGGCGCGTGGGGAGGACTGTGGTTTGAGGGTGAGATTGTTAGTTAGTTGTTGACTGGCAAAGAGCTGGGCCGGTTATGATCCGTGGGCTACAGATCGTGATCGGTGCTAAAGCTACTTCAATGGTGTCCAAATCAATGTGGAGAAGCTTACCATTTTGTGGGATTAGAAAAGCTGCAGAGAAAAGAAATCCCAGTTAAAATCGACGAAGCGAGAGAATGAACGGCTGGGAACTATCGAAGCGGTTGACTTAATCGGTCGTGTGCTAGGTTTGGCACTGAGCTGGAGATGCAGTTCGCGCCCCTGGATTATGGGCGGCTGATCCGTGCTCCCAATTGAGGCCACGAAGTCAGAGACCCCTGCTGGGCAGCTTGGAGTTCCTGGCGGGCCGCAAATTTGTTAGGTCGGGGTGAGTGTCCCGAGTGGGCCTGGCTGGTGCACATGCCAAGAGCTGCCCCGGAAAAGCGACATGGGCAGGTGAAGCGAGGCAGTTCAGACGCATTGAAAGTTAATAAGTGTTGGGATTTGTATAATTCTTTTGGCCGAATGAGGCAATTGAAGGAGGAGGAACAGTCAAGGATAGATCTTGTTTGCTTTCCTTGCTCTGTTGTTTTCCAGTCCATTGCCTACACGTTGTAACAGCACAACTCTTGTCAGGAGAGTTACCTATATTGGGGAGGCAGGTCGAGCCAATTATCTGCCCTCTTGTCTTCCTCTATCCGCCTCCGTTGTCATCGGCACACCATATCAATTCACGACGAAGGAGCAAGACACGTCGCCCTGACAACACCTCAATTGACTCGACTACAAGCAGCGCGGGCATCGGTCAGCATAGCTGACAAGTCGTCCTCTGCATCCATATTCACACCGCGCGGCCTTCAAGTCACCTGCCGTCCAACCAGGTCTTCATGCGGCTTCCCTCCTCTCGATCCATTTCTCTCCACAAACAGGGGCTTGCATACACCGTACTGTAGCTGCCCATCCTGCCTTATTCCATCTTCTGAGAAGGATCCAAAACATGCCACTCACAGAGATGACAGAAGGAAGAAGGGATGATCAAATATACACAGACACGACGTTGTGGTATAGTGGTTCTTCAGTCAGACAAACAAAAAGGCGAATGTTGTTATACCGGCATGTGCTTGAAGGGAATAAAACAACCCAAAACGCGTGATACGGAAATGGGGAATCAACCAACATAAGAAAACGGGAACAAGTACGAAATATAGACTGCACCCGTCAAGGGGGGATGGGGTAGGGGTATGACAAGAGGGGTTACGGTGCAAAAGGGGAAGAACCCGGTTGAGCCATGGTTTTAGTTCTCTCCGAGTTGTGTACATAAGGAAGAAAAGGGGCAAGGAGATAAAAAGGAGGTTGGATATCTGACAATGCTGACTTCTTCCCGTCCCTTCCCGTCCAGCCCCCGCTCGTCGCTCCGCTAAGGTAGAAAGAAGCAAAAACGCGGACAGCTCCGTGTCCTGATCATATACCAAACTGAACTCCCAGAACGCTCCCAATGAAGATTTCTGATTTGGTTTCAAATTAAGCCCATCCCTGGTTTTATCCTTTTCTGGTCTGAGCGAGATTGAAGTGGGCTAGGAGAACAGGTAGTTCCCCCTCCCCGAAATTGGGTTTCGCTGCTGGCGAGTTTGTGAGGCTCCTCGGTTCGAATCGATGAAGATATCTCACATTTGGTAAAGGCGGGTTCTCGACGGTGGTGTCAGGGCAGTGAGAAGCTAGCGACGCCACATCTTGGAGCATTAGAGTGGCAGATGCATCTGCGCTTTCTGCTCGTGTACCTGGATCGAGAATGCCCTCCTACTCCGAGGCGGAGCGGTGGCCGGTGAACGGTAGGTGTAGCAGAGCGAAGTCAAGAATCGAAAAGAAAATTTAGAGAGTGACGTCGAGGACCAAGCTAACATCGCGTACGTTAGGGCCAGCCAGGTCTTCGAGAACAGGAATGAGGTCCAGAAGCTCGTTGTCGTGGGCATCTGAGAACCAACTGCTGATGGGGACGGCGTGTTGCGGGTGGAATATGTAGGAGGTTGGCGAGTTGTCGATAATGATCGTGTCCTTTAGATCCCGGCCCACCTGCGACAAGTCCTTCACATAGTTACCCTGATGGTTGTAGCAGCTCTCCCGGAATAGCCGGTGGTGAACAACCTTGTGGATGTCCAGCTGGTCAAGGAGCGGGTCGCCGTACTGATACCGGGTCAGCATTGAACGTGCCTGGAGGTCATTGAATTTGGGCTCACCTTAGACACCGAAGCCGTAAAGACGACAACTTCGTAGAGCTCGCCAACTCTCTTCATGAACTGGTCAACACCCGGTCGCTTGATTACATAGACATTATGGTAGTTGCCCTCAATTTCCACCGGTATTGTGAAATCGGCCTGATGAAGAATCTGGGGACAGTTAGCGTTGCATGCGGCTGAGAGTCAGGCTTCGTTGCATACCTTGAACGAGCTGTGTACTAATGTCTCGTCCAGATCAAGGACGAGGCATTTCCGGCCCTTATGCTCGGGTCTCTGAGGAGGTAGAAGAAATCGCTGGGGTTGGTCAGGGGCGAAGACCGGAGGACTCTCAATTAATGGGGCGTTAGGAACCGCTGGTACCGGCCCTGATGGCGGAGGAGGGACCCTTGGAAGCTGTTCCTCCTCGGCTGCTGTAACGACCTGGTACTCCTGCTGCCGCGCGGTCTCGGCATCCGGCATCGACACGTCGCCCTCGGCATCTTTCTCAGGAGGGATCTCTTCCACCTTCTCTGTGTCCGCACTTGTGGCATGGGGTGGTTCCACGGAGATGGCGAAATTGCTTGACCCTGGGCCAACAAGCGTCGTCTGCTTTGACTCATTGTCTCGCTCTCCTCCGACAGTGGACTGGTCTTGCGTGCTGGTACCCGAAATTCGTTTGCCATTCTTCGCCGGCCCTTGCGATAGAGGAGCCGGCTGGCTGGGTTCTTTCTCGGCGAGATGGGTTCTGCTACCAGATGGCTGTTCCGACGGTGTCGCTGTCCTACGGCTTGCAGTAGCTGGCCGTGCTGGGATCTTTTCGAGCTTGTGGTTCGGAACGGGGGCTTCGGTGTCCAGACCGTTCGCACTGTCCGGGACACCACAGCACCCAAAGAGGGCGAGGAATCCGCCCTTCTTCTTCTTCTGGGACGTAACCGCAGGGGAGTTTGGTTCAGAGTTGCCCGGTGTCGTTGTTGGTCCTGTTCCGGCACCTAAACGGTTACTAGATGCGCTTCTATTGCAGTTTGACCGTGACATACTGCCTCTGGATTCCTTAGAGCGCCCGCCGATGCTGTCTCTCGGATCGCTGGCCGTCGCGCCGCTCAGTCCCGTTGCTGTCGGCGAAGGCTGGACTTTTTGGGAGGATGACCTTGAAGGCACCGACAGAAGCCCCCGACCCTTCTTCGAAGCTGCGTCCTCGGATGCGAGCATCTCCATCTCTTTTGAGCTCTCAGCCGCCGCTTGCGGTCTATCCTCCAGACCCCTTGCCATGTCGGTAAGCAAAAGCGGCGCCGAGGGGTCCGGCGAACGAATTTAGACCCTGGGGACAATTCTGTCAGCCGCTGGACTCTCAAGGAAAGCGTCTCGTGGTGTTCTAAGACGTCGGAGCCTTTGCGCACGTCTTTTCTCAGCGACTGCTTCCGGCACCTTTTGGCCGCCGACAAATCCGTATTCCAAAAGGCGACAGCAAAGCGATATCAAGGCTCTCAATGCCCTGGCTGCAGCCGTTTTGAACGCGAGCCAACTGTGGCCAGCAGACCTGATGCGAATCGGATGAACCCACCTGGATGGGTCTCAGCTCCCCAGCCCAGCCCAGCCCCTATCTCAAGCAGTGTTTGGCAGCCGCCAAAGTATTTTGTCCTGGGCCCTTTCTTACACTCGCCGTCGGATTGCCCTTGCCCGAGTCGAGCAGGTGTCCTCAAAGCGAAATAAAACCGCCGCCGCCGTAATGTTGAGCCAACCCGCGACGGGCAGTAGGTGGAGGGTGGGAAATTGGCTCGCGACCGAAAAAGGGACCGAGCACACACGACTTTGCGTGTCTGCCTAGGCCCAGCAAATTGACGGCAAAGATAGGGAAGAGCAGGTCCTCAAAAGCAGCCCAGCATTGAAGGCGAACGAGCTTGGTTGCCGGCCGACGGCCGAGCCGATGAAGAATGGGAGGAAGACGTATCGACGGCTGAGAGAGCCGTGAAAGTGCAAGCGAGATGATTGACTTGAAAAGGTGATGGGGTCGGGTAAGGCACTGGGGTTGCTCAAGCACAGAGGACGACCAGGGGTTGAGCAGGAAGGCCAAGAGTGGAATAGTCGATTGCCCTGCAGAGATGAACCAGCTGGAGATTCAATGAGAGCGAGGAATGTCGATGCTGCATGTTAAGGATGTGCTCGGCGCCTACCAAATTCTCGGTCAATTCACACGCCAATTAGACAATTAAACCAACTTCCCCGTAACAAATCGCATCGCGGCCCAGCCTCATCACATACCCGACAGGCGTCCCGGAGTGAATGGAAATGCGCCGAGTCACCCGTTAAAAAACGCCTGGTTCTCATGTCCACTGCTTGTTGCCGGCTGCTCCTCCCTCTATGGGCTCGAAAACGAAAATTATAGCACCGAAGGACGAAACGACCTCGGCAGACGGTTTGATAAAAACAAAACATTCTCCTCACTGAGCGGTTTTCTCCCTCCCGCGCCCTGCGTTTGCAAACACTTCCAATATCCATCAGCCTCCGCTACTGACTTTAGGTGACCATCGATTTTGGACCCTTTTCCAGCTCAAAGAGCCGCCGGTCATGGCGTGAAAGCCGTCGGGCAGCCCAAGCCAAACAGCTCAATGCCGGCCCGTGGTCCCGCTTTACACGGTGGTCACAGACTCACAGCGCCGCACCGCTGAGACAGGCTTTGCCAACAGCAGATAGCGAATTATCAGACAGGCAGAAGAGTGGACGTGACTGGACGCCAGAAGGCCCCTTTTGTGCTGATTTGGTCCGATGCAGGACTGGTTGCAAACGTAATTACTGTGTATCAAGCCAGCAGGGCAGACGGTGGATGGCACTTCTAATAAGTCCAGACTCCAGAGCCGCCATCACGAATAATCTCGACGGGGTACCCGCATGCTGCTGTAGCCTCCTGATTGGCCATGCTACCGCCCGGGACAGTGACGAGCAGTACCGGACATCCCAATCCAGCCAGTCACAATTGCTTGCCATGATGAGTGAACTGAGACAAGAGTCGCTGTACGAAGCACGCAAGAGCCCTACCAGAGGCTGTTGCCGGGGACCAGACTGTCATGAGCCTGCTGTGGTTCCTGGCTCCTTGCCCGGAGCCTGCCCCACACCCACCACACCTCGGGTTCCCCGATCCCGCTCCGGCATCCGCCCGCTGCCCGCATTTCCCTCAAGGTCCGAGCCTTGCTCGGGTGAGCAACCGTTGGTTATCGCAGCCATTTGAGATCGACCTGTACCTGCGCAAGACCAAAAATAGATTCGAATCAGCGGGCGTTCGAGCCTTGATATGCTTAATTCAAGCCAGCGGACACCTTCGAAGATTGACGTGCACGTGGTAGCCAGTGCAAGCTTGAGGGTAAATAGACACATTATCTTGATCTCCACCTACCGATGACTCTCGGTCCCAGTGACAAGATCAATTAAATAAAACCTCACAGTAGGAACTTCAGTACTAAGATGGTCTTCCTCTCTCCATCGGGCCTCTGCTGATACAGAGGCTGAGGCCAAAAGTGTTTATCCTAGTCTGTTAGTGCCACCTTGCCAAGCCTAATACACAGTACACCCGTACTGAAGACCATTTCTAGGAAGGATTAAGGTTATATATATATATATAGAGAGAGCTGAAATCACCAATTTTGAACCCATCTTATAAGCTAATAATATATCATAATGTAGTATTTTAATCTTTAGAATCACCATTTGTAGGGCGATTAAAATACAGTATTTTAGTGCATTCGGAATACATAGAATTTGACCCAGTTGCATAACAACTAACCTACCATACAGAGCCACAACCGCACCACCAATACCATCACTACATTCAGACCCGTCTTCTAAGTCAACAACACAACAAGCTAGGCCGTTTTTAGAGAATTGGAATCGCCAGATTCAGAGCAATGGAAATGCAGTCTTCTTCAGAGACAAGGGGGAGAGTGTATGGATAAGGTATGGACTTAGAGCTTTGGCACATACTAATTACAGTGCGACCTGTTAGGCATCCATAATTCGCACTTTCCCTTGCCATCTCGCTTAACAGACCAAGATAAACACTTTTGGCCTCAGCCTCCGGAGAGCTCGGACTTTTCCCCACTGCCCGCTCCTGCCAAGACCTACCTCCAGCACCGTCGCGGGGAAATGCGCCTGATTGGACCGACATCGAGTAGGTGGCTGGAGCAGGTGGCTTGAAAGTGGCCGATGACGTTAGCTACTGTGGCTGGTGCATCTTCACATGCCGTCGGCAGCCAGTTGTCGGGTCTCAGCCGCCGAGCACGATATCCACGCCTCGGACACAAGCACGGCTTGGTTTGCGCCAGACAACCTGTCGAGTCTCAACATTCGAACACAGAACACTCTTCCAATATTCGATCTCGGTCGATTTCGGTGACAATCGCCGACGGCTGATTGACTACGGAGGACCCCCGGCCCGCCCGCTGTGCCGACTGCACGATTCCCAGGCAACCTGAAAGAACGGTATTCATATCGGAGAACGACGTCGCACTAGTCGCGCTGAAGTATCGTACTACGGAACCCGCGCTGATGGAATAGTGCGTCTAGTCCCGGAGACTCGGGATACGCACAGGACGGTTTCCGCGGCAAAACTAACCCGCCGCGCTTGCCGGCCATGGCGGTGCAATCGACGCTGCGGCACTCGGCCGCCGAGGAGGCCATTGCCGCCTTCATCGACAAGTACACCGAGCTCATCCGCAGCAGGCTGCGCAGCACCTCGAGGACCACCCGCCTACTCTCCGTGCTCGCCCTTGCCACGTCCATCATTCTTGCCGGTGAGGGCGCCCGGCGACGTTGGAAGCGCAAACGGGCCGAAAGAGAGCAAGGTCGGAAGCTGGTGCGTACCAACTCGTGGCTGCACAATAAGGATGGATCCCGTACTATCTACGTGCCATACAAAGATAGAGCTTCCAAGGTGGTCATTCACAGCACGAAGCCCCTCACGTTCGAGGCTCACCGCCGGCTGTTCCTGAACCCTCCGCGGGTGTCTGGATTGGGCGATGGAGTCGTCCCTTCGGCTAACACCAAACCCGGCCTGAACCTCGCCTTCCTCCACCAGTTCCTCAGCCTGCTCAGCATCATGATCCCGAGATGGAACAGCAAGGAGGCTGGCCTGCTGGTGAGCCACGGGGCGTTCCTGATGCTGCGCACCTACCTGTCACTGATTGTTGCCCGCCTCGACGGTGAAATCGTCCGGGATCTCGTGGCCGGGAATGGCAAGCTGTTCCTATGGGGACTGGTCAAGTGGTGCGGACTGGGTGGGTTCGCCTCGTACACCAACACCATGATCAAGTTCCTCGAGTCGAAAGTGTCCATCGCCTTCCGGACACGGTTGACGCGGTACATCCATGACCTCTATCTGAACGACAACCTCAACTATTACAAGGTGCACAATCTGGACGGTGGCGTAGGATCTTCGGCGGACCAGTTCATCACACAGGATCTCACCCAGTTCTGCGCAGCGGCCGCGAACCTCTATTCCTCGCTGGGGAAGCCGTTCGTCGACATCTGCGTCTTCAACTACCAGCTGTACCGGTCGCTGGGGCCATTAGCCCTCACGGGTTTACTTAGCAACTATTTCCTTACTGCGAGCATCCTCAGGAAGCTGTCTCCACCTTTTGGCAAGCTGAAGGCCGTCGAGGGCCGGAAAGAGGGCGATTTCCGCAGTCTGCACGCGCGCCTTATTGCCAATGCCGAAGAAATTGCTTTCTACGGCGGTGCCGCAATGGAGAAGACTTTCCTGAACGAAGAGTTCAAATCCCTCAAAAATTGGATGGACGGCGTCTACATACTCAAGATCAAGTACAACATGCTTGAGGACTTCATTCTCAAGTACAGCTGGAGCGCCTACGGCTATCTCCTATCGTCGCTGCCCGTGTTCCTGCCCGCTTGGGGCGGTCTCGTCGGCAAGTCAGAGCAGACCAAGCAAGCCGAGAAGGGCGGCCGCGAGCGAGCACGCATGAAGGATTTCATCACTAACAAGCGGCTCATGCTGTCGCTGGCAGATGCCGGCGGGCGCATGATGTACTCGATCAAGGACCTCTCGGAATTGGCAGGCTACACCAGCCGCGTGTACACGCTCATCTCGACGCTGCACCGGGTACACGCCAACGCTTATTACGCCAGGGGTAGGGACAACGAGTTGTATTCTCTGTCGGACGTCCAGGGCACGACGCAGAAAGGGTTTGACGGCGTACGGCTGGAAAACGTCCCCATCGTCGCTCCCTCACTGTGGCCCAAGGGCGGCGACGAGCTGATCGAGTCGCTCTCGATGATCATCCGCCGTGGCGATCACCTTCTCATCTCGGGCCCCAACGGCGTAGGCAAGAGCGCCATTGCCCGCGTCATAGCCGGGCTCTGGCCCGTATACCGCGGCCTCGTCAGCCGGCCGAGAGCCAACGGCGAGGACGGCATCATGTTCCTCCCCCAGCGCCCCTACCTCAGCATCGGAACCCTCCGTGACCAGGTTATTTACCCAGATGGCGAGGCTGACATGCGTGAGAAGCGGAAGGATGAGTATGACCTGAAGCGCGCGCTCGAGCTTGCCCATCTCGGCTACCTGCCCGAGCGCGAGGGCGGGTGGGATACGCGTAAGGAGTGGAAGGATGTGTTGAGTGGAGGCGAGAAGCAGCGGCTGGCCATTGCGAGGCTGCTCTACCACGAGCCGCAGTATGCGTTCATCGACGAGGGCACGAGTGCTGTCTCTAGCGACGTGGAGGGTCTCTTGTACGAGACGTGCAAAGAGGAAGGGATTAGTACGTCCATCCACCCTTCGCCCCTTTCTCCCCCATCTATGCTAACTCCTTGCCTAATCTAGCGCTCATCACCATCTCCACCCGCGCCTCGCTCAAGAAGTACCACACTTACAACCTCGTGCTCGGCCTCGGCCCGGAGGGCAACGAGTGGGAGTTCCAGCGCATTGGCACCGAGAGCGAGAAGATGCACGTCGAGCGCGAGCTGCAGGAGCTGCGGGACCGGCTGGCGCAGGTCGACAAATGGAAGGCGAGGCGCGCCGAGATTGAGCGCGAGCTGCAGCAGGTCTGGGTGGAGGGCGGCGCGGAGATGGCGCCGCCTGCTCATATTGAGTCTGAGACAACAGCAGGGCAGCGGGAGGAACAAGGGGGACAGCACGCGGAAACAGAGGCGGATGAGACCGACTATCAGGAGGCTCAGGAAGAGATGGGCCACGAATCTGAGACGGAGATGGACACGCTGGTTGGGGAAGGGACGGCCGAGAGTGCTACTGGTGGGAAGAGCGCGGTAGGGGACGGGGAGGGGTCGACTGTAATTGTATGAGTCACTCATGGGCTGGTTTAGGCTGGTATGTATGTACATACATATCTTTGTGGCTCTCTATGTGAACAAGGTGCACTGATTCAGTGCTGCGGTTGGACGTAGTACCGAGTTCGAGCCCGTGGACAACCAGGCCCGACCTGAAGGGGTCTGTTGCCTGGGTGTTCTAATAGCCCCTGCCCTGACTGCCCCTTGATTAACCTGCTCCATTTGTTCGCAGTCTGACTCGGCGGGATTGGACTTGTGACAATCTCGAAATCAAATGGAATGGAACCCATCATTGAGACTGAAGCGAAGCCTGGCCAGCCTCGTTGAAGGAACTACTCTCGGCGGCGTCCTTCTCCGACCTAGTGCGCTCCACCTCCTTTGTCTATTACTTGCTGCTGGAGGAGCCTCCGGAGGAGGGATACTCTGAAGCCCCGGGATCGTCACGGTCTGGGTTGGGAGCCTTGTGAGCCGCAACTCCTTCCTCAGCTTCCTTCTCCTTGCGCTTACGCTCCTCAACCTTCTACTCCTCCTCAAGCATCAGCTCCAGCTCGCGCCAGATACGTTCTTTCTTCATGATGACTTCGACGGCTTACTCATCGAGACCGGACTCAATCAGCTGCTCTTGCATGCGACGCTGGAACTCCTCGGCAACATTCAGCAACGTATATCTCCTCCCTGTCGTTCGCCTTGTGGACCTCTTTTTCCATATTGGCCTCCCCGGCCTTCTTATTGAGACCGGACTCGATCAGCCGCTCTCTTAATGGCACCGAGGCGTGTCGTGTTCGTCCGTCTTCTTGATAACAGTCTCAACGCTGCAGTTGCAGTAGCGCCCGTTGTATGCATGCTGGCAGTCCACGTTGATGCACTGGACCACTCGGAAAGAGTTCCAGTGCCGGCAGCGGCAGCAAATCCAGTATTGCATGCGGCGCTTCTTATTCTCGGCGACCTCGGCAACCACTATCTCCTTCCCGATACGCTCAGCCAGCTCAGCCTGCTCGGATTCGTAGGCCACGATTACTTCCTCGGTTTCCTTCTCCTTGCGTATGCGATCCTCCTTGGCCTCCTCCTCCTCCTCCTCCTCAAGGCTCATCAGCTCCACCTCGCGCCGGATACGTTCTTCCTCCTCCTTTTTCATCCCCGCATCGATATGCTCCAGCCCGGCGAGGGCCGCCTTCACGCTGGCCATGTCTCGTTTCGCTTCTTTTTCGGCTTTTATCACGCGCTCTAGCTCTGCCTTAGCCTCCTGATATTCGGCCTCGTCCTCGGCCTGTTCCACGCGCCTGCGCTCTTTCTCTATGCGTCTTACGCGAGCTAGCTCTTCACTGTCTTTGTAAAGCTTGGCCTGCTCCTGGCGCGCGCGCTCCCGCTTTAATTCATCCTCCCTCTCCTTTCCTTTGGCTTGCTGGAGATCTTTCATTTCCTCTTCACCCATGGACTTGGGCGTCAGCTCCTCGATATCCGCCCGGCCATCGTAGACGTCTGCACCCAAATAATCATCCTGGTGGCGAGCGGTCTGTCATATATTCTGCTCGAGGGCGCTTGCGGAAGGGCCCGGCCGGCCGCCATAGTATGACCTAGGTCGAAGGCCTTTTCCAGAGACTTCAAAGGTTGCCCGGCCACCGTAGTACGAACTAGATCGATGGCCCTTCGCAGCGATTTCAGTGTGGATATCAGGCACATCAGATCCTGGATCACCAGAGCCCGGTCGTGGCCGGAAAGGGGTCGGCTTAGGATATTCGTAACTCCCTGGTTCAGGCTGCGGAAAGTCCTTGAAAAGCGGATCGTCGATGTCTGTCCCGTAATCTTCGAAGTCAGCCCGCCGACTAGCTGGTGTAGACGGGGGCGGGCGAAAGACGACTGCCGTAGGGCGAGCAGAAGCAGGCCGACGTGTGGGAGGAGGCATTTCTCTCCTGTCCCCCTCATGCCTAAAGACCCTCCGCGTCGTAGATGGCCTCCGCGCCAGCGCCTTCTCAAACGTGAGCTCTTCATGGTCATCGTACCGAAGACTGCGGCCGGGCTGGCCCAAAGCGAGACTCGAGTGAACGGAGAAAGTGGCCATCCTCAATAACCATGTGTCTCTCTTGGCTCGTGGACCTTTTGGCCGCTGGAGCGCTGGAGAGGAAACCCTGCGAGGTCAAGTCGTCATACCGCGCGGCCGAGAAGGAGAAGACATTCTCGTTAGCCAGTTGCTCCGGAGGAGGCCTCGGCGATGGCACGTCACCATCTGGTAGGGACCTGGCTGAATCTCTGAGGTCCAGATCAACTAAGGGCTTAGGTGTTACAAAGCCCGCATGCTTGACATAACCCGCCACTTTGCGGTGCACAACGGCTTCTTGTGTCTCAAGCACGATGTCAATGCCAAGTTCGAGGTGGTCTTGTGCTTGCAGTTCGTGTGGCTGCGATTCTTGCATCGGAGGTGATAGCCGGGTACCGTTCAAGAATGTCCCTTGGCACGATTGGGTATCTCGAATCCAGATCTTTCCGCTGGCGTCTGCTCAAATTTGGCATGGCTCCTCGAGACCGCTATGCCGTCGAAGTAGCCGTTGAATGGGGTGGGCACCGTCTTGGCCTTTCTTGTATGGCGCCCGAAGCGGAGATACTCTGGGTAGAAAGGGACCGGGATAGTCTTGCGTCCAAAAGTCCCATTGAGAGAGACCAGGTAAAGCATTGGTCGTTGTCCTGAAGCCGCGGCTACTAGCCGACTTTGGGCCGCTAGCATGTCTAGGGATAGTCCTTCTTCGGAAACAGGAGCTGGGCCAACAGCCTGCGAGGTGAAGTAGTCAGTCTTCACGCGCTTGGGTGATGGTGTTAGGATTCAACTCACTTTTTTCCCATCTGGGTTGGCTTCTGACGCAGCACTCTCGGTTTCGGATTCCCAATCTGGTTCGTCGTCATCCGTTGCCGATTCTTGGATGTCTTGCTCTTCCTCAAGGTCAGGAAGAGCGAACAGGGCCAGCTGCTCCAGGCGCCGGCCCACATGTCTTGTATACTGCCTCAGACCGATCAGAGGATGTTTGCACATGGGGCATTGGACGTTGCTATCATCCCCGGCCTGGCCCTCACCGACGGCCACCACCGCTTCAAGCTGGTCTGCTGGGGCATTCGGGATATGTCGATGAATGAGGTGTGCTCTGAGGTGCAAAGCAGAGGCGTAGCGAGTACTGTCGCACTGGAAGGGACAAGACCAAGACTTCCAATTATGTTGTGAGATATGAGCCCGCCAGCGGCCTCGTCTGTCGAAATCCGCACTGGAGTCAATGCAGTCTTGAAAGACACAGGTGTAAGGGCGGAGGTCACCGAAGACGTGACGTCTGTTTGTAACATTCTGTATTAGAGCTTGATCATGTAGCAAGAGGGGACGTTGGAACATGCTTCCATGCCGCGCGAGTACTGGCCGATATTATCCTGTGGCAGTAAGGACACTCGAATTTTCCAAACATTGCACCAGGGCGCAGAGGGTCACCCGGCACACGTAACGGAGGTGCTATGTCTGCCTCTCCGGCTACAAAGCCCGCAGATGTGGCGTACGAAGTTACAGAGGCGGCTGTATCGGATCGATTGTCCTCATCAATCACATCGTTTCTGAGGTCGGGGTCTGTCATGGCCTTGATGTGCTCTGGCAATGTTGAGGCGATTGTCTCTGAAAAGCGCTCGGTAGGCGCACCGCGTTCCTCTTCCGCAGTGGGTTCGAGCACACTGGACTCCTCCAAACCGGCTGCGAGCTTCTCATGGTGGGCCTGACGGTAGCGAAAGAATTGACGACGCCGTGTGATGGCTTTCCCAAGCATCGTGGCCATCTCCGGGTTCATCCTGGGAAACTTGTCCCGGACATATGCGATGTCGTGAGGCTCTCGGTACGAGATATCCTCGGCCCCAAACTTGCGGAATCTCTCATGCGGTGCAGGATTTGCGATGGCAACGGACAGACGTAGCAAGCAGTCGGTGATCTCTCGAATATCCGCGTAGAGTCTCGAAATTCGCATCTCCGGAGAGGGTTCGTCAACGTCAGACTCGGTGAGGCTATCCTCGCTTCTACCATCCATGTCCTTTTCGGCGGCTTCAGTTTGTTCCTTCTCAGTAATATCCTCTGACCGGGCCTGAGGAGACCGGACCGATGCAAGCTGACGAATGGTGGCCAGGGTATCCTCTAGCGATTCAGACGCGTCTCGCAACAGGTAGAGCACTTGCTCGCGGAGGTGAGGTGCCTCTCTAAGCCGATAGTCAAGGGAAGTTCTGCCGCCCTGGTGCGCCCCAAGGTTTCCCACCCACATTTTGAATCGGGTCATTTCGTTTTTGAACGGCGGTAAGTCTACTCGAGTCAAGGAGCCCGTCATGACGATTGCCAGCTTGGAATGAGTCTATCAACACACGGAAAGACCACAAAACAGATCGAACATGACGCGCGATGGGCCCGAGCCCCTGGCCGGCCTTTTCGCTGAGGATCTCGGGTCTTGTTGTGATCGGAATCGTGGACTCCATGGCGGTTTTGGCGTGGATGAACGCAGTTTGAGATTGAGGGGAAAGCATGGAAGAGGGGAGAGAGCGTCAGCTGCATCAAATGATGTGGCCAGTCATGTTGTACGAGGCTACCTGAAGCAGAACTGCCCAGGCAGGAGCGGGGTTATCGACGTGACGGTTCGTACGTTCGCGATGCAAATTTCCCAACAACATAAACATCAATCCATCTCATCACAGCTGGTACGGACGCCTTGCACCATGTCTGGCTTCGATGTGGCTGGAGCAGTCCTCGGGACGCTCCCCATGAACTTAATGAAGGACTGGGGCAAGGCTGCCTCGGAGCTGAAAAGCATCCACCAACAACTCACCACCGAGCGGGCAAAATTATACAATGTTTGCGACCAGCTGCTGAGTGATTTGGTACCACAGAAGGATATTGAGCCGATGCTGGGGAATCCATTCAGTCCGCTTTGGTAGCTCGACGAGACAAAAGCGGGGATTCGCCGCAGACTCTGGCAATTGTACGATTGTTTCGAGAAGACTGTGCTGGAGATCCAAAAAGCGCTCGAAACGGTGAAACAGAGGCTCAGCATTGACGTGGCAAACGACGGACAGGTGCGTGACTCGGCAACACTCTCTCTTGCTCACTTATATCAGTTCAGATGCGTAACTGACTTGGCCAAGGTCAAATGGGTCGAAAGGGGTTGGATGCCCCGCGAGTTTAGAAAATTTCTCTATCGCTTGGACCGTAAAGATTACCAGGAAGCTCTCAGCACTATCTCGAAGGGGGTAAACGATCTCGAAGTTTTGATCCGGCTCAGTGTTGCTCTCGAACCTAACCGGCGCAAGCGGGCCGGAGGTAGGCTCATCAACATGCTCCGAGACCTCTCATGCAGCGTCTATCGAGCTCTGAGATCCAGCATCCGATGTAACGACCCCCATGATATAAACCTGGGACTCTGGCCACAATTTCCCAACGTCGGGTACGAAGATGAAGACGAAGAGATCCTAGGCAATACGCATCTCCGCGTGGCTATATCTTTTGAGACGACAAATGGTCAGATTTCCGAGAAAAGAAAGTGCTGGGATGAGGTTAACATCAAGAGAATGCCGACTTCCGTCATCACCAAGGCCACTACTCTACCCGCGCCGGCTCCACAGGGCCCTGGCATATTGACCGCAGGGAGGAAACGGGCTAAGATCGTGGCGTTTGCCAAAGCTTCGACATTCAGTACAGGGAAGCCGAAGAGCAATATCAAATGTGTGTTGGCCGAGGTGACGCAGCAGGTCACCAATATCACCTTCGCCCAGACACCAGATGATGCAAACATGCCGCCTCTTGAACTCTGTCCCACTCTGAGGAAGGCCCTTGGCGCACCATTGGACTCTTACGGGCGCCTGATCGATCCGCAACAACCCACACGCCACTTCAAGGTGTATCCGTTGGCAACCGCTCGTACCACCAACAGCGATACTTTGTCAATCGCCACCCTTGACGACATCCTGGGCCGTAAACCTGGACTTCAGCCACTGCTCTGGCTAGAAGACCAGGTCCGTCTCGCTCTCTCGATTGCCTCCAGCGTTCTTCAGCTCAGTCCCCGTGGCTTCGCGAGCCACTCACCAAGAAGCACATTTACTTCTTCGTTAAGGACGGGCAGCCCGCGTATCAACAACCCTTTCTCTGGACGAAGATGCCGGAGTTTACGCAGGCCGATTCAGGAGTCGGAAACGGGCCAACAGGGCACCGGTACAACAATACATTGTTCTGCCTCGGAATCCTGCTCCTTGAGATTATACTCCGCTCTAAAATAAACAGCTTACGCCACCCGCATGATAACATCGGATTTCAGGGTGATGGTTTCGAAATGATACGGGATTCCATCACGGCCCACAGATTACTCCCGCGAGTAGCCTCCATCAACCCAGCGTATAAGGCGGCCGTAGAGCGGTGTCTCGGGTGCGGAGCCTGTCAGGATCTAGATGAAGCGGGCTTCTGTGAAAGGGTCTACAATGGCGTTGTGGCAGAGCTAGAGGCCCTCTTGGAGAGCACAAACCTTGTTTCCTAGATAAATACTAGTAGTACTTTACTAGTTGTTGATACCCACTGATTCTATGGGAACGACACAAGTACTCGTAGAAGTAAAGAGTCTGTGTCCCAACATCCCGGTGCATCTTTACACTACCCGTCGCCCCTTACCTCACTCAGCATTAGCCGTGACAGAGCAGAGTGTGCCGTATCAGACAGGCCGGATGCTATACTAGTGGCAGGTATGTACCTTAGGGCGCGAACGCCTCCTATCAACTCAATAATTACGGAAGACCTGAATGACTGAAAGACTGCTCTATTCTCCCTTTAGGATTCTCATAGGAAGATACGATCTCTTTCTCAGAAACCCGCTCCCTTCCCCTTTCTCAGAATACTTATCAAATAGGCTCCCTCCCAAAAATACGTGAGCTTTCTCTTTCCTGGCTCAACCGGGATTATTTCGGCCTGCTTCGCAGCAGTTACTCACAAGCTGACACTCGCAGGGTCGTCCTCAATGTTACGAATCTTGTTGAAGGTAGAACTTGTATGTACATAGATTACATACACGTACATCGGAAGCACTTTTTCGGGGTACTCGCGCAAAGTCCAACCAGACGGGCGGTCAAGTCAAGTAAGCTCAAGAACAACTCAACTTCACACAGATAAGAATAGCCACGCGGTAAGACGATGCACGAATTCCATGCTCACTATTCCAAAAAAAAAAAAAAAGAGAACTAAGCACACCATATCCAAGAGAAGGACAGCCCCCACCCCAAGGCCCGAGCACCAGTCAAGTTAAGGTATTCCAAAAAACAATAAGAAGACCAGCCAGTTTCACCCCCGAGCTCCCGTTAGGCCAGCCCAACCCAGCCAGTCCAGTCCAAAATACCCAACCAATCCAGTAGTAGTAGACCACCTGCACCACCCCAAAAGCCGACCGGCCGTTATCCAAAAAGCCCTTGCCCAACAGAAACGCCGATCCAACCTCTGTTCTGAGAAGCAACTGTGTTTCGGATGTAACTGGAAGTGTGCTTGGCGTGCCGACCCCTGAAAACCGTAAACAAATAAAATCACGTGCGCGCAACCCCACACCGCCTGTATGTAATCCCCCACTTTTTCGTTCACCGACAAAAACATGAATGTATTTCAAGCCAAGAGGCCGAAGCGAAGGAAACGACCTCCAGGGTTCCAGATAAGGGGATGATGCCGGGGATGAAAATCGCAGTTACCGGATACCGTATATATAGTAAAGGAAGATCCAAGCGCGTAGGGTCATTATTTAGTTAGTTAAGGGTCCTGTCAGACACCGAGTCAGGCGTAACCACGTCGGAATCAGAACCCGATTGCGAGGCAGGGTCACTATATGTCCCATGCTGAAGCGCAGATGCAGAAGCTGATGCCCCGTCGTCGTCATCCTCAAGCGGGCCAAAGCGGGCCTCGTAGCGCTGGAGAAGCGCCAGCCGCTCGGCGAGTGTATCCAGCACCTCCGACATTGGCGCACGCAGGTCGCTTGGCTGCCTGGCCGGGTCTTGAGCATACACCATATGGCGGACGGCGAGGGTCGAGGTGCACGCCTGTGTTTGGTTAGTTACCTTGCTTCTTTTCCTGATTGGAAGGTTTGAGAAAATGCAAAGACATACCTCGATCCGGCTGACCTGGTGCTCTAGGAAGTTGACCATGAACCGCTCCGAAACCTCCCCTCCGTGCTGCTTCATCCGCTCCAGAAGCTCCGTCTCAGGCGGCTGCAGCCCGCGCCCGGGCGCGTCCTCGAGCGCGCTGCACAGCCTCTCAAGCCGCAGTGACACGCGCCAGAGGCTCCAGATGTCGTCTGGGTCGACAGCCAGCTCGCTGTCGGGGCTGAGCATGGCCGGCTTCTCGGCCATGGACTGCGCCCGCTCGTGGAGGCTGTGTTGGTCGAACCTGCCCGCGAGATCCTGCGGATAGAGTGAGTAGATGTACTCCGGGTTCTCCAGGCCCTTGAGCTTCTTCTCGCCTAGTTCTTTGACTTCGAAGCCCTGGCGGGTCAAGGTGCTGAGCTCGTTGCGGATGGCTCGGGCGAAAACGTCGTCGTCGAACGCGTCCTCACTTGTAGGCGTCGGTTCTTGATACGTCTCGAGACAGCGCTGGATCTCCATGATGAAGTCGGACGATACTGTGATTTGCCCACCGTCGGCACAGGACGAGACACGGCTCGCTTTGTTGACCATCGGGCCGAAGTAATCCATGCGACGGGTGACCGGGTCAGGCTCGGCCAGCGGCTCGCCCCAGTGGATGCCCATCCGCACCGACAGGCCCCTGAAGATGAGCTTGTTATCCCGGTCAAACGTCGGCTGGCCCGTGACGGAGTCGACTATCTCGGTCGGCCAGTCTACCTTCAAGAGCTGGGTCTGGACCGCGAAACACCATAAGAGTGCCGACGTGGCCGTGGGGAAAGACACCATGAACGCATCGCCTTCCGTCTTGACCTCAAACCCGCCAATGATTCTCAGTTGCCGGCGCATAACCTCATTGTGGAGTCTGATAGCCGTCCTCATGGCGTCCGGGAAAGTCTCCCACAGCTGTGTCGAGTTCTTGATGTCTGTGAAGACGATGGCGATCATGCCAGTCGGCGCAGGCACCTCGGCCTCAAGGCGTTGCAACGTCGAGTCGAGCGGCCCCTCCGCCTTGACCTTTCTGCCTCTGCGTGTCGAAAGTGGGAGACCCCTGTCATCCTGGGGGAAGTTGAACCACGACATGCTCTGGCCTCTATGCATCCGCGAGCGTTCGCGTCGCCGCTTGAGGTCCGCTACGCTGAGCATCATCACCATGATCTTCTCCTTCGAGCCGTACGCCATGGCGAGATCTCGTATCTTCTGAGCGGCCCGCATCAGGTCGCCCCGCTCGGGACGCATAACATCGACAACGAGTTCTGGCGTTAGGTATTCCCACACCTCCCGGGTAGCGATAAGGATCGTCTCGTCCCGTTCCTCAATTGTATGATGTTCGATGTTGGGCGCCGCTTGCACCGCAGGCAAAAAGTCCGCATAGCCGAAAGCCCGAGACATGGGAAGAAGCTCGTTCAGGCGTCCCTGACGTGACACCCAGCCGCCAGCATCCCGGATGCGAGAGCGTTCAAGAGGATCTGCCGGTTCGTGCTTCTTGGTGAGCATTTTGAACTGGCCATCGCTTTGGATGAGCATCGCTTGGACGTCCCCCACGTTGGCGACGTAGAGTTCCTGCTCGTTGAGATAGACGACGGTAGCAACAGCGCCTGTATTGAGGTCCTCTTTATTCAGTATCAGCGACGCCTGCGATCCGCGATGCGTCGTTAACGACCTGTCTTGTGTGGACTGGTTGGCGGTTGTGATCAGATCTTTGTTGAGGGCCAAGAAGGCACGCCGCAAAGCGTCCACCGGAGTCTCGCCCTGCTTAACTCTTCGCTCCCTCAGTTCGTGGGCGAAGACATGACCGAAGTTCTCGTGAAGGTATTTGGCAACTTTGGAGCCGCTGCTGGGGAGCGTCTGGCCATCGAACAAGCCCAGGAGAGTCTCCGAGTCGCACGAGTTGAAGCGAGGAACCACGAGGTCAATGGTGGACAGGTGTTCATTCTTGCCGAGCGTATCGGCCATGCCATAAGGCAAGTACCCCGCCAGCGAGCTAGATGTCCGGACACGGCGATCTTCGCTCTGATCTGGAATTCTAGGCTGGGTAAGCGTCACATCTATCAAGCCCAAGACGCGGAGGTTGGTGAGGTGGCTGAAGTCGGTGTACTGTTCGCGGTCGTGTCCAACCACGTCGGTATGGCTCTGCTTGATCTCCAGGCGTCTGTTGCCGGACAGATTGAGGTATCTCAGCTTCGGGTTGAGGTTCCAATTCCAGTCGTAAGGAACGTTTGCAATGTTATATTTGAGCGAGTTGCTACCGCAATCCAGCACGGTCAGCCTGCTCGCCCGCGAGATGTCGGCTGGGAGATTGGTGAATTTATTGTTGTTGATGTGCAGCGTCTGCAACGGAGAGTAGTCTTCGATGTCGTCGGCCGGAAGACTCGTGAGTTCGTTGCCCGAGAGATACAACTCGGCGAGCTGCGGCCAGCTCTTGATTGAGCGCTGCGGCATATCGCTCAGTTCGTTGTACGAGAGATTCAAGACCCGAAGCTCGGGTAAATTAACGATCGCGTCAAAGACGTCGTCGTCTAGCCGATTGTCCGCAAGATACAGATTGCGGAGGGAACCAGCAAAGGTGTTGGTCAGAAGCGCCGAGTGGTTGGAATCCTTTCTAACACTGATCGTCGGCGCTGAGCTGCTCTGCGTGCTCCGCGAGACCACGGATGTCTTCCGACCGCCCTTCCCATACAACGACACCATTGAACCCTTTCTATCACCTGCCCCGGGGACTGGCGATGGGCCAACGCTGAGAAGCGTGCTGGATGCATGGCTCGGACGCCTGGACGAATCGCTGAGCTCCTCAACGCTCGGCATCGGGGATAGAGCGCGCGTCGTTCCGGACAGTTTGCTGCTGATGGAGCTGGTTGTGCTGGCCGCGTCGTCCGGAGGCTGAGGCGCGCGAGACGCGGGTTTGGGGAAACCGTCGAGAATATTGGACGATGCATTCAGAGTCTCCAGCTTGTTTGCGTACCACAATTCCATGGGAAGCTTTTTGATACTGTTTCCACGGATATCTAGCACACGCAATTCCGTGAGACATCCGATCTCAGGAGGCAGCTGGCGTATCGAGTTGTGGGCTATGCTGAAGTGTTCGAGCTTCCTCAGGTTGCCTATCTGGCTCGGCAGGGAGACAAAGTAGTTTCTGTCAAGTACCAATCGCTCGAGGCTCGGCATGTTGTTGAAGGAGTCGTCGATGCTCGCGAGCTGGGCGTTGGATAGATTCAGAAGCTTCAAGGTCGGGACAGGCGTCGTAATTTCGAACTTGGTGACCGGGTTGGAGTTGAGCTTGAGACTCCGCAGCCTCTCAAATGTGCCAACAAACTGAGAGACAGAATTGTGGTCGGCGGTGAGTATTTCCAGCTTGGGAAGCTGCGCAATCACGTCGATATTTGCTATCGCGTTGTACTTGATGTCAAGCTCGCGCAGGCTGCTCAGGTTCCTGAAGGAATCGGGAAAGGGACCGGTCAACCGGTTGTTTGTGATGACAAATTTCTCTAGATTCCTCAGCTTCCCGATGGAGTCGGGTAGGTCACTGATCAGGTTGAAGCTCAGATCCAAGTCGACAAGACTCCCCAAGTCGCAGAGTAAAGCGGGGAACTTCTCCAGGAAGTTCGAGGAGATATTTAGCGTCCGGAGCATCGAATATGCACCGAAATACGGAGGGAGGTCCTTGAGCCGGTTGTTGGCCAGATTGAATTTGAGCAATCCGGCGAGACCGCGGAGGTTAACATGCTCAAGCTGATCCAACCGGTTGTTTGATACGTCCAGCAGCGTCAAATTGGTCGCCCAGCTCAGACTCTGCGGCAGTCTCCGGGCCTCGTTATTAGTGTACTTGATGTCGCGCAGGTTTTCGCAGGTCTGGATGAAGTCTCGAGGCACGTCCAAGGAAAGATTCCTCGACAAGTTGAGGGAGATGATATCAGCGGCCTTGGAGTAGAGGGCAACGGGGATTGCTGTCAAGTTGCGGCCAGACAAGTCGACGTGGATAAGCTTCTGCATGCGCCCGAACCCGACGTTGTGTGCAACGGCATGGAAATCGCTCTCTCGTGCCGAGAGGAACATAAAGCGGCAGATATAGCTGTTGTCCTCCCGGCCGATGTCCTCTAGCCTGTCGCGCTCCTCATATCCCACTTGCTGGAGCAGCCGCTTCTGCATCAACAGCGGGCGCTCGGCGGGCTTTAGAACCCTGATCAGGTCGTGCTTTTTCAGGACGATGTTGTAATTCTCCACGCCATCTATCACGTATGACTTCTTGACGATCTGGGAGATAAGATCCGAGACTGTTGCGTCCAGCGCCATTTGGAGAGTTGCGAAGGTGCCGTCTGCCCGGAAGACACGAATGCAATAGTTGGTCAACTTCTCTTCTGGCCTCGGCGGACTCCCTATGTCGTCGGCTTCCGGAACATGAGATGACGCCGACGCCTGATCTCCTTTGCGGACTGCCCAGCTGTCAGGAGCATTCCACGCACCGCTGGGGTCTGTGGGCTTGATGGGCAGCTTGTCGAAGTCGAATTCGTGTACAAAGTCGGAATCCATCGGCGTCAATGGCAACGGCCTGCTGAGAATGCCTTCCATATCATTGAGGTTCGTGTCAAGATGGAACACGGTGCCTCCTCCATCATCCTGCTTGTCTGTTGGGCCGATGTTCTCGTCCAGGTCGTCGTGCTGCCTCGCGGCACTCTTCTTCTTCGACGAGAAGGGGAATTTGTTGTTGAAAGTCGCGCCTCGCGGGTACCCGGGCCGAGGTGTGTAGGTGTCGCGGACGTCGGGCGTGGCTGGCCATTCGGATCCTTGGAGCGGCTGTCGGTCATTGAAAGGATACTCTTGTCTGGACGGCCGTGCTTGCAGCGATTGGGTGGATGCAGGAAGCTTCTTGAGATCGGCTGTGTCGTCCTTCTCCTTCTTCCCGCGCAAGCGACCAAGTAGGCGCCGTTTGGTGGGATGATGCCCTGGAGACGTCTGTCCATCACCACCACTGTTTTTGGAACCCCAGTAACTGCCGTTCAAGCTTGGCGCTGGGCTCTGAGCGCGCGACCTCGAGCTGTACATTCCGGCCGAACCAGAGCGTTCTTTGATAGTGGCTGCGGTAGAATCTTCCCTGCTGATGGATGGTCGCAGCGATCTCGGGTCTTCGTTGCTCTTATTATGCCTGTGATGGCCAGGCAAATGCACAATGGAGTGACCCGACCGCCCAGAGCCAGATGTCTTGGGCGGATTCGAGGAACCGTCGGTGATGTAGCGATCACGATCCGGACCGCTGAGGATGTCTCGGACGGGCGCTTCCCCGTAACGCGCAATGTCCTAGGTTATGTTCAGCATCAGAAGGCACATTATGTCCAAGAAGGGGAGCAAGAATGACGACGGCAGGCTGCAGGTCAAGGAAGATTGGGTGATTGACAGGGTATATTTCCGAAAGAAGAAAATGGGAGGTAAAAGCTTCAGGGCTAAGGGGCGAGTGTGGGGTCATCGCACGTACGTCGGCTTCTTGGTATAAAAATGGCACGACTTCCGGAGCCGGCACCGGCGTTCGGGGCCGTGAAGACGGGGAGTTGTCCCTTCCATGGTCAGTAGCATTCGAAAGATTGCGATCCCTATGCGGCCGGTTGTAGCTGTAGGAATGCGAGCGATGTTCCTTCGCAGTGCCGTGGTGCGGGAGGCTGATCTCGGACGAGTCCCTCCCCGGAAACTCCTCACCAAAAAAGCCTTGCAACTTCCGAAACCCTCCTCTTGTCCCGCTGGCTCTTGAGCTATGGCTACTCGCCGTCGTGGTGATGCTCGCAATGGACGGGCGCCTCTCGTCGGTGAAGTATGCGGCGTCGGGAGAGTCGCTGCTGCCGGCAAGGGTCGGGCGGCTGTTGGAGGTCCGGACGCCGGGGGACAGCTGAGAACTCGACGAGAGGTTATCGGTCGAGTCGTTGTAGAACGTTGTGGGAATGGGGTCGGGAGTGGGGGCCGCCGGCGCGGCGTTGCTAGAGGCCGCCATCCAGGGCGCGATTTGGCTGAGAGAGCCGGTGGACGGGTTTGTCTGCTGATTCCGCGACGAACGGCCGCCTGCGGGATCCAAAATCGCTAGGTCGCGGCGGTAATCGAGAAGGTCACTCATTCCATGCTCGCGAATCGACGCGTTGGAGCTTAGCGAAGAGGGGGACAGTGCGCGGCGTGAGCCGTTGGTGGGCGAGATTTGGCCGTCGGAATCCTTGACAGGCCTGCATCCCAATCAGTTCGCGTTCGTTCAGAGGGTGATGAACGTAGGAAGGGCCAAGAGAACAGTTGCAAGATGGCCAGGGGTAGTTGCCACTCACCGTATGAGATTGCCGTTGTCGTCTGTCTTGAGGCGTGAGGGAGCCGCTCGTCGCGATCCATGCGGGGCGACTCTGGCGCCATTGCTGCCTGCACCGGCTGCGTTTGGGAGCGATGGAGTGGTGGGCGTCGCGGGCAGAGGCTTCACCGTGATGCTGGATCTCGCGCTGTCGGTGCTGGAGCCCGTCATGGAGCTCAAGCGGGAGGTGTCGTCGGCCCGGGGCATTGTCACCACCTGCGAAGCAGCAACCCGCGCACTAACAAAGGGACGGTTCAATGGGCGGGTGCCATTCGACGTCTCGACGGCCGGCGGCGTCTGTCAGGTCATTGCTTGGTTATGCTCCTCGGTGCTTGTGCTCCTGCCGTTTCCGTTTTGCTGTTGTTGTGATGACGATGCTTGCTGCTGCGGGTCACCTCACAATAAGGTAATGCGATGGCCACAGGGATGGGGAGGATCCAGTGGAAAGTGCCCGCCTCGGGGCGAAGGTTGGTTTCCAGGTTGAGGCCAGTGGAGCGTTCTGCAGGGCTCATCCTTCTGATCCGCATTGGTAAACTTGCTGCTGCGGAGAGGAGAGCCCCACGGCAGGGGCTTGGAGCGGCGAGCCGGGGCGACGGGAGTTGGTGCCCACCAACCGAGAATCTGGACACACATCAAAACTTGTGAAGGGGCGGACGGGGAAATTCGGTCTTGAATTCTTCTTTGGCTTGTTGCACAAGATACCACAGGAGAAGTGCCAAGCTCTGCATTCCTTTTTCGCTTCCCTCCACTTGCTGGCCGACAACCGTAAAATCGACGAGCGGCTATGATGCCGACCGTTTACATAGAGTCTCTGGACCTGCGGGTAACGGCGCGAACAGGCGGGTGGAGCCGGGGCGACTCCAGGATCCCAGCTTCAATCATGATCCTTTTGCGTTTCACTGAGCGTGTCCGCTGCAATTTGAAAACCATGCAAGCTTTGGATATGGGCCGTTGAGTATACTGGGGTAAGAGGTTGCTCAATTATACACTACCTCCGTACTAGGGGCCCTCTTGATATCGTAGATGCCCGTTGGTTTTAAGAGTGAGCTATTGGAGTCCCCCAGCTGGAAAGCAGTAATTGGTGCAGGACTCAACAAACCAAATTTTACGCTCGAGGTTCTCACCACCTCCCGTGGCGTCTCAAGTTCCTTGCCTACACACTCCTTGTCATAGAATATCATCCCGCCGCTTGGTTGCACTTGCAATCGCTCCAAGGCGATCGATCGCCTTTGCCACCATGTTTCTCGATGTGAGGTGTACGTTCGAACCGAGCTGGCACGGCCCCGCCCGGCGAGAAGCTCGGGCCCGAACCGAGTTTGGCCGCCCCGCATGTGCCTCTTCTTCCCGCTGGGTTCATGTGTACGGAATTCCCGACCTCATCTCTCTAACACGCGATGACTCCGAGCGTCGACAGTCACAAAGGAGGCGCAACTTGACCCCCAATTACCCTTGACGCTAAAACTACTGGTGTTTATGGCAGCGGTTCAGCCCCGTGCTAAATATGGATGTATACAGGCGGGTGGGCCGTGCGCGTTGCCGAGACAGATCCGGCGTTCGCTTAGGGCCTGATCCATTCGGACTGGTCCAGTTCAGAACTGGACCAGTTCGTCCAACC
>MU860201.1:0-48414 GCA_033296875.1 Achaetomium macrosporum | reverse complement strand
GCTGGGGCACAGACCACCTGATGATGTAATGACGGTGAGGTTTGGTACCGTGACAACTATTAACCACATCATAATGCAACTACATTCATAGTGATGCTCTTAATTGGGCAGCTCTAATTATTTATAGGTTGCATATATATGTGCAGTATATATAGAGAAACTGGGCAAGATAGGTAGCCTATTTGGTGGCAGACCTCGCGATTTTGTTCGCAACGTCCTCAGACCAGCTGGCGCCGGGGCTGTATGTGGATTATGATTGGCAGAAAAAGGTGCTTGGCCTTGCATGCCCCACAGATACATTACAGCACCCTGCGCCACAGCTGGATCTGAGACTCTGACTATCTCGGCAGTGGTATGCAAGTTCTCAAACTTCTCCTGCGACTGAAAGGCCAAATCGGATCGGATGAGCACATCAGCTTCGGCTCGAACAACGCAACTTTCCACACGATCCCCGAGCTGACGCTGCCATGAACCGCGGCTCCTCAACTTTGGCATGTCTACCTACGTATGCGGGCCGTCAACACTCAACAAAGAGCAAATGCGCAACAAAATGCCGGAGTGTGCCGCGGTGGGGCGGTTCTCATCGCAATAAAAGGGCACACACAGTACGAAGTGCCACAGTTTTGCCTGCAGTGAGACAGCACCCCAGCCCATGGATGAAATATCACCAACGGACGCGATGCGTGCCATTCGAAGCTGGGCCAGACCTCTGACGACGGGACTCGGGAGACGCAGTTGGCTGCCACTTCCGATCGCAGCAATGGAAGAGCTTGGCAAGTGGCTGTTGGGAAGGGAAGAAAATAACTAGGTACGAAGCTATGTGATTGCAGGAAGAGCCTTGAACGCTCTAATGAAGTTTACCAGCCGTTACAGGCCAATCACACATCTCACGCAATCAATCACCCAGGGCAAGCCTCAATCTGTGTCACGATGCCGTCCCAAGTCGCCGTAGCATTGGGCGCTGGAATTTTGAAACAGCTCGGCCAGCGCATCGAGACTCTCGCTTGGTGAATGGCCGGGGGGTGTGTCGTCGGAGACATTGTGGGGGACAGCTCCCCACCAGCAGCAACTTAGCATTGTTTCTGCTTCCGTCATGCAGGATCGTGAGGATGCATTGGCTCAGGCACCATAGGTGGTGACCTGCACCTCCATTATAAGCAACCATAAATGTCCCCGAACGTATTATGGATTGTTGGTCATTTGGCTCCCCACTCCATCTTACGGCACGATCGACGGTGTAATTGATGGGACGGGCATGGTTGCTGAGTCGTGCGGGCCGGAATGTCCGATCCTGCTGCGCTGGCCATCTGGCGGCTTGATGAGTCCTCCGTCTTCCTCTATCTTTTCTCACCAGACAGTTGAGGAAATGATTTTCGTCTTTTCTGTTTCCACATTTTATACCTTCAAGATCCCATCAAAGGTGTGGTATGTACATACCAGAGGACTCTCCTGCGCACCCCTTCTACATTGAAAGCCAGCCTTCCGGAACCTGCAGGCTGCCGCTTGACTGGTGCACCACGTCTTGCAGGTGGGCTTTTGCTGGACCTGCTTGCATCCTCGATAAGACTTCATCGGCCGCAGCTCCCAACAGCGCGCATCGATAATGGCTCCGTTCTCGATCCTGAAGAGATCGCCACGCGGCCGCAAGGGCAGCGAGCCGCAGAGTAATGGGGATGACAAGACGGCGGACGGCACGCTGCAGGAAGGCAGTCAAGGCGACGAGAATCGTGCTCGCAGCGGATCGAACGACATCGACGACGCTGAGACCGGCGATACTGGCGGGATTAAGGGACGACGCGGTCTCAACAGAGAGCTGTTGCACAACCTTCGGAGTCGACTTGCAGGGAAGCAGTCATCGGCCCCTCAGCGGGGAACGTCATCACAAACCCAGCGTCAGCAAGACACCGCAACGGTAAGAATGGCCCAAAGACTACTCTTCCCTGTGGCCGCCCTCCAATCCTACGCCTCATGTATTGCAATCTGTTGTCGATATGGAATGCAATTGCAACGATGCAGTGACAAGTGTTGATCGCTGCCTGTCTCACTCGGAGTCTGCTGAGCATCCAATGCTTGGAGAAGGTGCAAGCCAAGCCCCGGTCGCTGCTGCCCCGGAGCGAATGCCGTCACCCCTGGCGTAGCCCGCGTGACCACGGCACGGCAGCAGTCCCTCCAACGGTCCGGCCTGCGCCAATCGTACGAGCAGCGTCAGGGACCTTGCAGATACTCTCTGCCCGGATATTCTAAATCTCAACCCCAATTGAACCTTGCAAGACCATCGGCACGTCCATTGCCTCACGTCGTGGGCTAATGGCATACAATGAACGCAATGAATGTGGCTGACTGACCATCCGCAACACTGATCAGGTCTCCGAGACATCGACGCCACTCTCGCCGCGGAGTCCTCCTGTCAACCCGAATAAGCCCCTGCCGTCCCCACCGCCCCCGGGCAGCGAAACACGGGGTCTGCCGGCCCGACCCGCCCTTAGATTAAACCGCATCATGGTCAGGCTGACCGAGTCTGACGTTGAGAAGTTGTTCTCAGGGGCTCCGCAGTATTTTGCCCGGTCCGAAGGGCATTACACGGGAGCCCCGCACCCCTCGGTAGCATTTCCGTGGGACGAGGCGCTGGAGATCCGGGACCTCACTGATCACACGCAAATTGAGGACAAGGCGTGGGGTTCTGTCACAGCTTGGCCTCACATCACGCGGGATGTTAACAGTGACCGGTCCGCTGCCCAGAGGGCTTCCGAAGAGAAGCGCCGGGCTCACTTCTACCCGCGATGCCGAGAGCGGCCCAACATGCTGAGCATGGCCGGCCTCGAGAAGGGGAGCGTGGGCTACCAGGCAGCCCTCGAGCTGGCCGTGGCCGATGCTCTGCAGGAGGAGCAGTTCGGATTTGAGGGTCTCGCTGCCAGGCTGCCCGCCGTTGTCGAACAACGTCAAAAGATGCTCACTTCAAAAGATGGTCTCCGACACATCGATGAGACGCTGATTATGGAGCAGCTTATCAAGAACGGGCAGAGGTACACCGAGCAGCACCTGCGCGAGCGGAGAGTTTCGAGCGAACTTTACAACGAGTTGTTCCTTCAGATCCTCCATCCGCCCACGAAGGTGCTCGACCACCGAGACCCGTACAGTTTGTCCGTTCAGATCTTAGCTCTAGTTAAGGTCCTCGCTGCGCCAAACATCTGGATCGACTTTTCGCATGTCGAGTGGCGGATCCGACTCGGGCAGCTGCTGTGGGAAAACCCTGTAGAGGAAAGCGCCGAGGACGGATCGTCCGACAACGTGGGCGGCTCGGCAGCCGACATCCACGAAGAACGGTACTGGTTGCTCTTGCAGATCCTGTTGGCCTGCGAACTGCTTGTCAGATTGGACGCAATCACCGAAGGGGAGGAATTGGGGATGGAGAGCATTCAGCCCGCCGAGATCCACAGGTTTGAAAAAGAAGCAAACAAGTCCGTCAAGTGGTCGCTGATCCTGGCCCGGGCGTGGCTCGAAAATATCGAAGTGGTCAAGACCGAGGCGACCGAGCAAACAAGCAACGATAAGCCTTCCGGCTGGTTAGCGACCCTGACTAAACGTATGTCGTTGACTCGTGATACCACTTCACATGGCCATCACAGCCGTGGCGCTGTCTATGCAATCAAGGGGAGGCATGTGCAACGCCAGTTTGATGGTTTAGCTCACTTTGCCAGGCGGCTGCGTTGGCCCGGCGCAATCTCCTATGTCTCCAAAATAACGGACAACTGCCGGTCCGTGGTGGAGGGGACTCCGCTCAACACACCGCTGGCCAGCCCGACCACTCGAGCCGAGAGCCGTCGTTCGTCTTACTTTGGTGGTTCGAAGGTGGAAACCCAACCCCATGGCCCTCCATCGCGGCGGAAGAAGGTTTCAGCAGCTCTGCAGCCGTCTGGGTGGCTCTCCAAGAGCTACGTCTCGGGGCTAATACTGCCCGGCGAGGCGCTATGTCACTTTCTGATGGCGACTTTGTTAGAAAACGACCCAGAAGCCCTGTCGAAGCTGGGGCCCATGGCAAATCTTTCCGCCGGTTTCGTCTATTCCGGCAAGAGTTTCTGGAGCACAGCCTGTATCGTTGGTCGTGTGCTTGCTGCCGGCAAGGGTGCTGTGGAATGCATGGGCTGGATATCCAGTGATATCACCCCACAAGGCCTTGGTGATGGTTGGGTGAACATTGAAGCCAAGGAAACGCCAGGTGAGAATATAGCATGTCGTTCGACCTGGGACCGCCTAAAGCTGATGTGAATGAACAGAAGATTCGCTTCAAGTCGACAAGAAAGCCCGATTGTGGGGCAAAAAAGCAGTTGAGAAGGAGTCGGATGTCCTTGGGAACGCAGATCCTCTGTCGGTCCTCCCCGCCGACTTCATCGTCCCCTTTGATAACATCTACCGGGATAAAACGCCTCCCGCCATCGAGGTCGAGCTGAAAGCTCTTCGCCTCCGGGGACCAGTCAGCTCTGCTCATACCACCCTGACCGAGGACCATGGGATCACTCCCATGTCAGATGCTAGTCGAGCTCCGCAGTTCCATACATACGCAGCCGAGGTGTCTTTTATGGTGACCAATGTCGATTCAGGGGAGGCAAAAGAGCACACCTATTCCCTAGTCAAAGACATCAACTTTGTCACAGCCCACCCTTGTGTCCCCTCGCAACACGTAAAGATAATGAAGTCACCTTCCAGCCCTACCATCCAACATGTCGACCTCTGTGGCAACAGCGCTGCCGGTAAAACTGCTAGCGTTGTCGGTAAGAGCACCCAGATTTGTTTACCTGCTGTTTTCGTCTTGTTGGGTAAACTAATGGGACCCAGGCCATCCCTTACACAAGTACTTTACCTACACGGTTCTTCACCTATCCGACCTGGTAACGAAGCAAGACTTCTCGTTGGAATCCCTGCTAGGCACTTATTCGTCGGCTCCTCATCGCCCCAGCCTCAACCCCGCCGCGAACAGCAACGCAGCCAAGGTGCTCGTCATCGACTGCATCACGAACTTCCAGGCCCAGCCGCAGGAGCACGAGATACCGCTGTCTCCTGTGATCAGCCGAACCGACAGCAACACATCTGCCACTAGTCCCTTGCCCGACCCGTCCGGGCCCGCCTCGGGCGGGGCTGAAGAAGGTAGTGGGAGCGGTAGTCTGCCGGGCGCCCTCGAGAGCGCCTCGAAAAAGATGCACTCGGAGACGCGACGGCGGCAATTCGGTTCGGACATGGAAATCCTTGCTCGGGCCTTCTGTGCGGACAAGGGCTGGAACGCCTTGATCAGCAGACGGAGGAGGGGATGTTTGGCGTGTGCGATACGTGAGGCTGGGGCGTTGGGGTGGAAGGTTGTCATCCGTGTAGATTAGGTTACGTGCTTCATACTCTCGGTGTCAACGGAGCACGTAGCGAGCCCGCAGCGTTGTGCGAGGCTCATGGTTCTAGGAATAATTGTCCTCCACTCTGAGTCTGAATGTACCTAGGTGTGGTCAGGTCTTGCTGACATTTAGGAATCTCCAAATCCGGTTACGTCATCTTGTGTGCAGATACAAAGCGTCAAATGCTGGAACGCCATGTCGAAGAAATCCGCTTGAAATGCAAATCACCGCCGACATTCATATGTAACAGATACATAGCCTAGGTACATGGAAAGGAGTACGGTTACAGAGGTTGGGAGTGTGGCACTCAAGAGGTTTTGTCGGCGTTAAGGCAGACCTACTTACCATAGCCTTCCCGACCCCGAGCTCCGAAAAGCCTGGCTACCTTCTAGAGATCTCCCGGCGCAGACCACTCCTTCCTGTCCAACAATGTCAGCCATTTTTTCCCTAATCGGGATGTCTCGGGAACAATTCGGGAGCAAAAGTGCCGTCTCAGGAGCACAATGGCTCCCGAGACAGCCAGATAGGGTAATAAACAGCACGAAGTTGACGTACCAGCCCTTCTTCTCCCCGGGCAGGCGAACTTTCTGCCATTCCTCCCGCGTGACGTTTTGCCTGAGCGATCATGTCAGCGTATCAAGTTGACTAGTGTCTGCGAGCTGTTCCAGAGCGGTATGTGGAAATCTGAGGGAGAATAAGGGCAAGCTATAGGCGTCGGAATACTTACCACTCCTCAACTGGGATCCACCCAATGAAGGCTCGGTCGCCGAACCCGCCAACCCAGTAGATCTGCTCCACGGCGAGCCGCACAAAGTGTGATTCATGGATGCGGTTGCCGGGCAGCCAGTATTTGGCGTCGGGATGCGACTTGACGAAGCACTTCGCCAGCTTGGAGCCCACCTCCCCCTTGCGATCGTCGCCGCCCTCGATGGGCTCCAGGTGGCCGATCAGGGAGAAACGGGGAAGATTGGCGGCTGAGTAGGGGAGCGCGATGCGGTGATAGTGTGTGCGCTTGTGATACTGCTCCTCCACTTCTTCATCTCCATTGCTGGACAATCCCAGATAGGAGAACCAACTTCGCTTGGCGTTGCTCTCTATCCGCTTCGCTGGCGGATGAGGCGGGGTCCATTGCACCGCTAGGCTGACGTTACTCCCCGCAGCGACGTTCTTGAACGTCGTCCCAATCGTGATGGCCAGGATGGTCGGGTTGCCGAGATCGTCGTCCTCGCAGTCGGCGACGTACTCCATCAGGCCGTAAGGCATGCCGCCCAGTCCGGAGGGGCGGTTTTCCTGCTCCGAGAGGTCGTCGTCGTTCTTGTCTGCCGGGAAGACGGTCGAGATGGTGCCGAGCGGCGTCAAAGCGAGGATCCGCCGTCCGAGGATGGCCGACTCGTAAGACGTTGGGATGCGGAGTTCATGGTTAGAAGCGGAGACAGCAGCTGCTCTTGCCGCTGCACTGCAGCAGGAAAGGAAGAGGCTTGTGATCGCGGCAGGTTTCATATTGGACGGTTTGAGTACGGCGATAGCTTAGAGAAGGAGATGGAGGAGCAATAAACTGCGGAGAAGAGACCCTCTCGGGTACCTATGCGCGACCGAGCAGTAGTCATAATGATGCCAAAGAGATGGGCCGCTGGCCACCGCATACCCCGGCCACAAGCGCTTGGTTCCGCGCCGCGGTCGGACGATGTTGGGGTTGTGGGGTTGCATCCACAGCTGCCAAGACATCTTATCTGATCATCTTTCGCTTCATGTTAGGTATGTACTTCCCGTCCGTGCAGTAGTTCGCCTCAAGGTATCGCGAGGTTAACCAGAGGGAACCCTCGCCAGCGCCTATTGCAGAAAAGAAAAGGGAACGTTTTCCTTCATTTCATGGCGTAATTCGACGGGCAGAGGTGACAAACACGGATGGATTACTGGGGATTCCTCTCCGGAGCAGTTGTTCTACGGAATATGTTGATCTACCTCTTACCCAGAGGAATCGAAAATGAGACATGTCCTTCGTACAGAGGGGCACTGCCTCATTCGAGCCCCTTTATGCAGATTAGACTTCGGAGCGCAACTGCATGTCAAGTTCCTGCCTTGGGACTGCACTCAGTTTCATGTCATGTGCAGATGCACGTGACCTCGTTGACCCGCCACATCTCTTTGGTTTTGAAAGCCCCAACAGCCCCGCAGGGCTCCCACAATTATTTGGTAAGCCGAAGGATAATCCGCAGAAATCGCCGTCCCCAGAACGCCATCAGTTGCAGACTCTTTCTCCCGTCCTCCGCCTCCACCGACGCAGTCTTTCAGAGAGAGTCCATCGCGAATAAGACACAACATTCAATATGGGCAAGGTTCACGGAAGGTAAGGACTTTCCGTCTCACTTTAACCGTTTCCTGCGTTTTAAAGCCGTTGCTGACCCTCTCGCGCACAGTTTGGCCCGTGCCGGTATGTTTCCGCCCCAACGATTGCCGCAGCGACTGTCGATGCGAAATCTGTCTGTCTGGACATTGTCGAACGGGTTCTGACCGGTGCACACAGGCAAAGTCAAGTCTCAGACCCCCAAGGTCGAGAAGCAGGAGAAGAAGAAGACTCCGTACGTGCACCTGAACAAATTCCCGAGCTACCCGGATGTCCCTTCCAGCGAAAAGGCCAATCGAGCGACTGGGAAATAGCGGGTTTCTAACAGGTGGATAGTAAGGGCCGTGCGAAGAAGAGACTCACCTACACCCGCCGGTTCGTCAACATCACGTTGACTGGCGGCAAGCGCAAGGTTGGTCGATTACCAAGCCAAGATAGGCGAGAGGAAGCCGAGGCTGATGTGTCCTGCGCAACAGATGAACCCCAACCCGGGCTCCTAAGCCACTTATTGCGACAAATGAATTCCGGCAGCCCGTGGTGACATTCTGAGAGAATGTTGACCATGCGGCGGAGACTCCCCGTTTTCGGGAATGTGGGGGGCAGGGCCTGGTGATGCCGATGGCTTCGGCTGGCGAAGGGGTGAAACTTGACAACGGAAGCTCACCAGGCAGGGGTCATCATGACAATGGCTTTATGGCGTGGCACATCATTTCGCACTCTGGGAACGGGAAACGGTTTCTTGCATGTTGCGATGCGTCGTCTGTGCATTCGTATGGACGGTCGATAGGGATATTTTATCTCGATCCTCTCTGCATCCAAGGTTCCCTCGTCATGGAGGATATGACCTTGGTGTGCGAAATCTGAGGCCTCGGACAGGGCAATCCCCCATGTGTGTGCGTTCCACAGTTTTGCCTACTACCAGATGTCGTACGTCATTCACACACTTGGACGGAGTAAATCAGGGCCACTGAGCCATTCAATTGATAGCAGAAGGTACTTCACAGCGAACGAGTGGTGTGCACGAAGCTCAGAAACGTAATCTAGACGCAAGCTTTGACTTGCGCTTCACTGGGACCCCTCGTTGAAGAGTAGTAGTGCCGAGGGATCAATCCCTTGCTGCGCCAACTCAGCCTCGGATTCCAAGATATACCTGACAGCACCCCATAGGAGCTCGTCGTCCCCCCCAGCTTCCGTTTGCTCCAAGTCTTGTGCGGTCTGCAGCTTGTCTTTGAGAAGGTCGCGCGGCCAGCGTTTGAAGGCGCCCAAGCTGGACAGGAGCTTCAAATAGACCACGGCAATGTCCTGATCGCCAAGGGCCATGACGTTGTCAAAACCCTTCAGCGTCAACTGGAGTCAAGGCTGGTCAGCAACCGTAACGAACATTGTGGCGCCTGAAAGTGCAAGGCCACTCACCTCCCAATCCCATGCATGCTCGGGCTGCAGACGAGCTCCGCCGCGGACAAGCCAAAACAACAACCTGATCGAATCCCAATCGAACGGGCCGGTCAGGAGACGAGGCGGAATCCTGGTCTGGGGATGGACATCGATACGCTTATCAATGTGCAGGAGCATCCCCAGCCAGACCTCAGGTGGGTCAGCGAATTCAGGGGGGTCGAGGAAGTCCATGCAGCCGACTTTAAAGCCCACCCAGTCCTTCTCGTAGCGTCGTTTTACATTTTTCATACGGCGGAGAGCGCGGTGTCGACGGGGGTGATGTTCTGGGAGCTTGTCGAACCACTCAGGGCCGCCAGTTCTTCTGGCCCATTTCTGCTGAGCAGCGAGAACAAGCCGGACGTTGACCCATCGGCACGCAAGAACAGCACTCTGTGGGGGTTTTGGGATCCAGTTAGTTCAGGCAATTCCTAGTTCGGCGAGTAACGTAAAAGATATGACGGACCTGGAACACAGGGTCTCCCGGCAAGTCGAATACTCTCTGGTCCGCATGGCGGAGCATCATTTTCCTGGTTCGTGGGTGTGCAAACAACTTGTCCCAGGTTGGACCAAAAGCTTCTTCGACTACCTCAGTGAGGAAGTGTGGATGCGAGAACCGCTTTCCGATCCGGACGCTGCTGAACAGGACGTTGAGGTTCCGAGACATGAGGATGATGCGCTCAAGAATTTCGACGGGGAGGTTCTCGATGGGAGCCGGAGGCTTCTTAGACTTGAACCGCTTCGGGCACCACCCGTCGGCACCCTCTACGGGTCCGTCGTCTTGGGTTCGCTTCCGCTTCTCCATCACGCGTCTTGGATCCGGTGGTCTCCAAGCCTTCTTTTGGCGTCCTCTGCCTTTGACTTTGATGGGCGTAAGCTCCATGGTTGCGGCCAGAGGAAAGAGGATACTCTTTATAGACAGAGCAAAGACAAATCCAGCGGCCGAGGTATGCGGATTGGGACCGTGTGTTGATGTTCACATGCGTAGTCTTAATGTAAAAGGCCGTCAAAGTGACTTCTACATAGGACGATGACAGACACGATCGCAAAGTAGAAACTACCTAGAATTCGCAGTCGTCAGCAGCCATGTAGTTGACGTCAAAGATCGTACAATCGAACAAATGTTTGCTTATCTGGCCAGTTGATGCTGTTCATCCGCAAGCATGGCAACGTAATGATGTCCTCGATTGCTGCTGGTTGTCTGGGCCTATCAAGAGAGAAAGGCTCGCCCGGGGATCCCTTGATTCGGTCGAATGGTATTTACCGGAGACCTCCAACGACAAACATACTAAATGCAATAACCAACCTAGAAGGTAATGATGTCGAGAAGGCTCACCGCCGAGGTTCGACCGGCAGAGTGAAGGCAGGAAAGGTTCAAGTTGTCAATGCATTGTTGAATGCAAGTGCGAACATGAACATACTTTACCACATGTGGTACTGTGGTTACCTTAGTTATTGCCATTTTCAGTTGGTGGGGATCTTGGCTGTGTTTTTCTACGTAAGCACAATACAGTACTGGGTCGGCCAGTCCACCACTCTCGGGAAGATCAACCGTCCTTACTGTACCTCCATGTATTTAGCATTCAGTCATTGGTGGGATCATTAAACTTCTCGACAAGCGGCCCAAATCGGCCTATGAATTAAGTGATCTACCTCGTTGCAGAGCGAGACGGACCGTCATGGACCGCTAGGTCAGGATACCTAGGTATATGGGACTTCAGAGGGGTGTAAGTTACAGAAGATACCTGTACGTAGGGCGTTTCGTTGTAAGCACCCAGTCTCTAATCCGCGAAGGAAGAAAATGCCATACTTGCAGTTTCCGATCGGCGATACGACTTCTTTGACCTCGGAATGTGGCGTTTTCTTTTGGTTGTGGCAACGGCAGGCCGGTTCCTTTAGGTCTGGCAGGGCAGGAGCATCTGAGCGCGGTGCTTGTGATACAGGCACCTCACCATGCTTAATACAGTCAACCCTACACATACCGGTTAGAGACATAACGATTTCCGGCACATACCGGTCAGAATCCTGAACCCGTCGAAGTTTGTATGGGAAATCGTTACTACCTCGATTCTAAGATTATCGTTACGACGCTGCTTTAGTAACGCATACAAATCGTTCTAGTCAGGAGGAGCTACTTCTTAGATAACCCTAACCCGGGTACCTATAGGTATTACTAAGACTCCGAAAATCATTAGTCTATCTGGCAGATGCCCCATATCTTGCCGTTTTGGGTAGGATGTTGCCCCCTTCCGTTAACGATAACCGGAACATAACGATAAATTTCCTGAACCCGACCCAATCGTTATGTGTAGGGTTGGCTGTAACAGACACATTAAACTCCCTGCGTTTACAGTGGGGCTGCAGGTGTAGGGTATCCACATTCGGCAACCTAAAGTTTTCAACCAGAACTTCTCATTTGGTGGTCACGGTTGCGACGACCGCAAACCAGCACCGGAGTGACCCAGCCACTTCGCACCAGCAATGCCTCCGGCATTGAAACCTGCAGCACCGTCGCAGAGGCTTCTCAAATTCCTGCGCGCCCAGTCTGAAGGCCTTGTATTCGACGAGTGTGCGCCGCGCCTGCCCATTCGGTGCCATGCCTGCACTTGCACGAAGACGAAGCTATCAGCAGAGCCTCTGGGTAGGCCGGTTACACGTCACGAACCCACGGTGCAGGCTGCATTCCTCGGTCTCAATGCGATCCTCCCTAAGAAGCTGAGGAAGCAGCGCGCTGCGGTGGCGAGCAGTAAGCGCCAGGAGGCCGCTCCCACGGGCGGCGCGTTGCGGTATTCTTCTTCGGACCAAACACCGCAGCAGGATGGCGCTAAATCGGCATGGCAGGAATTGCTTTTTGGGTCTGATGCGAAAAAGGAAAGGGAGCCGCTGAAGGACGGCGACATCAGGGTGCGGCTGGAGGAGGAATCTGGGTCCATCTTCCAGCGCAGGTCTCTGACCGCGAAGGCTGCCCTCGACCCGCGGCTGCGGTGCACGGAGGTGGACGAAAACGGGAAGGTGATTATGGTAGACGGCGAGCTCAAGAAGAGCGAGCTGATTGCTAGGGTACGCAACAATATTCCGCAGCCATCATTCACATCCTGTTGCTCACACGATCGTATCTTGATAGTACGGCCTTCTTCCGCGCGATCTCCGTAAGATCGACTCGTCCAACCTCCCCCACATCCTCGTTCGCCCCTCAGCCATTCTGCTTAACCTACTCCATCTGAAAGTCCTCATCAAGCACGACCGCGTCCTGTTGTTCGACGTTTACGGCTCCACCTCGTCGTACCCCCAATCGGCCTTCATGTACGACCTGCAAGGAAAGTTACAGCAAAAACAAACCGCCGGAGCAAACAGCTTGCCCTACGAGTTTCGAGCTCTTGAGGCAGTCCTCATGTCCGTCACGGCCGAACTGGAGGCCGACTTTGAGTCTGTACGGGACCCGGTCATCCGTATCCTGAGCGAGCTGGAAGACGATATCGATCGGGAGAAGCTCAGGATACTACTGGTTCTGTCAAAGCGGGTCAGCACGTTCGAGCAGAAGGCTAAGCTGGTCCGCGACGCTATCGAAGAGTTGCTGGAGGCCGACGACGACCTTGCCGCAATGTACCTGACTGAGAAGACACACGACCTGTTCAGAGGCGAGGACGATCACACAGAAGTCGAGCTCCTCCTGGAGTCGTACAATAAGATCTGTGACGAAGTGGTACAGGAAGCGAGCAACCTCGTGTCGAGCATCAGAAACACGGAGGAGATGTAGGTTATCCTGTCTCCATTACGACCACTGCGATGCTTGGTATTGACCGATTTTGTTATAGTATCCGGGCAATTCTCGACGCCAATCGCAACTCGCTCATGCTACTCGATCTCAAGTTCAGCATTGGCACGCTCGGGCTAGCCATGGGCACCTTCCTGGCCGGTCTGTACGGCATGAACCTCGAGAACTTCATCGAGGAGACCAACTGGGGCTTTGGCGCCGTCACCGCGCTCTCGTCCATGTTTTCCCTGATTGTCTGCTGGTACGGGCTGGTGAAGTTGCGCAAGGTCCAGCGCGTCAAGATGAACGGCGGTGGCTTGCGCAGTCACAGCCACTGGTTCAGTGAAGATGGCACCGACGTCCTGCTGGACCCTAGCAACCGCGAGCGGTTGAGGAGGATCAACATGATGAAGAATGCCAAGCAACCGCGGCCCAAGAAGTGGCCTTTCCGGTTCTAGCTTGGCCCGAATCTGGTGCTGGTGTTGGAGTTCGGCGCAAGAGCAGGAATCGGATAGACTGGCGTTCTACCGCGGCAGCGAGCTCTCGGGTGTGAAATCGGTATGTTTTGTTCTTGTACAGTACTACTCATAGACGACCAGTTGTTCTCCCCTTCATATCGTTGCCTGCAATAGGGAAGCGATTTACGATGTTTGCTTACCTCAGGTATCATGCAGAGTGTACTACCTAAGGTAACTTACCTGAGAAGAGGTAAGGTAGGTACCGAATGGACGTGTCCTTCGCCATGCTCGGGCTTTACGGGTAAAATTACCGCCCACCCTGTGCCTTGGGTTCCTGTTGGACTGCATGCAACAAAACGACATCCGCTAAGTGCATTATTGCATTTTCGATGCCATATGGTCCGTGCAGACTATGTCTTAGTATCGCAGTATCGAATATTGCGCCGTCGCGAGGTTTTGTTTCGGGCCAGCGGATTTTCGGCAGCCTCGCCGCTGTGGCCCAGACGGCCTTATTAAGCAAAACGCATCGGTGATTCCACAGATCGTACAGACCTCGCCTCGAGCTCGCCTGCGTTAGCTCCCAGTTGTGTTAGCCGGCAGTCGCTCAGATTGCGCACCATCCTGGGTCTGCCCGTCACCAACTTCAAGCGCGTCCTTCACACTGGGTACGGAGGTTTCTGCAAGTCCCTTCCAGGCCGGCCCGATGTAATGGAGTACAATATTGTCTGGCATACCTTTTAAGGAAGAGGTCTCAATAACCCACGGAACCGAGGAGGCTGCTTGGTCGAGTGGGAATGTGCCACCCGCAGGGGGCAGTGGGATAAAAACTGGGCCAACTGGAATTCTGGGCATCTGGGAATTCGTCCTGCAACACACTCACCATCACATTGTCAGTTTGGTTCTGGGGCCTGGAGCCCAGTTACACCAATCAATCAATCATCCTGGTCATCATCACCAGTTCCAGCCTGGTTCAGTCATCCTCATCATCTGAGGCCTCTGATGATGGCCAACTTGCAACGGTACCCCCTACTGTGCTCGCAGCCTGATCGGGTTGACCCTAAGTGTTCAGAATCTGTCTTACCAGCCTCACCTCGACGGGCACAGGCCAGCGATCTGTACACTTGACGTCGATGTAATACATAGGTTACGTAGGCACGTAAGATCTCGGGGTTTCTCGGGACGGTCAAACAACGGAGCTCAGACAGATCGGGCGCAGTTTTCGTCGTCCTGCGCCGGAGCCAAAGGAAGGGTATCTCAGTTGCGTTCATCTGCGTGACAAGTCCGAAAAGATTCGAGACGGGGAAGGCAAGCCAGTAGTATTGTATTATGAACGAAAACTGAAACTCGTACTTCAGTCTGTTTCGATGTGTCAAAGCGATGAGCCTGACAGTAGGACACAAACACATCGAAATGGTGTACAACAGATTCCCCATTGGCATGTCTGTCCCGAAGGTGTGAAGTGAGAGTGAGCGTGATTCACCATCCTCGCCGCTCCCACACAGCCGCTGACCCGCGTTTCCGGAATGAGAATCAGAACCGAAGTGAACTGGAACACTTACCTATGGTACGGTCCCGTACGACCCATTGTGATACTGACCTCAGTGTCCCGTGTTTCCATGTACAGTACTGAACACCTTACATACCTGAATGTATCGAATCTTCCACTTGGACATTCAACTGACTCGAACTCCGTATTCCAGATCTCCACATAGCAGATCTGACTGTGAGATAGAGTGGCGAGACGAGACAAGGCAAGAGGGAGGATGGATGACAAAGACCCACCACCGCTTGTGTGAATGTTGGTGGAGTGGGAGAGCCTCCTGGTACTCAATGGCATCGGTTGCCTAGCATCGTGTCCAGGTGAGCTCCATCCCGTCTTTACCCGATGAAAGGAGTGACACGTGAGGGGCCATAGCGTGGAGCACGCCACCTATGCCCATGTCGCCGACCACGTCAAAGTCAGGTAGCTTGCGCGCTCTTCTGAACCAGCATGACAGCACGAAGACAACTTCAGCCTGATCAACAGACTAATTTAGCGTACCAGCCAGCCAGCCAACAGAAAGTGCGAGTGCGGTGGTGGAAAAAAAGGGAGTGAGGGCAAGGAGCCCGGATGACTCATATGGAGACGCGAGATCGGAATTGGTACAAACCAAGAGAGCGGCGCTTCGTCACTCGGCAACGGGACGGTATTCGAGCTCTTAATTAGGTTCAGGGGCAGATTGACCTGCTTTGCCTGCTTGGTTGAACCCGCCAGTTAGAAAACCCAAGAAGGTTGGGAGAAGCAGATTTGTCGAGAAAAAAGGAGAAGGGCGAGAAACTGAAATGTCAACACTCCCGCTCGTCAGCAGTTCATCAAACCGCAGCTTCAGATCTCGGAAAGTTGGAGAGGGTATGTTCCCGTACTACAGCGAATTTGGCCTTCGCTTTCACTCGAAGGTCAAGTCTCGTGGCGTCGCGTCTTAGAAGGCTTTGCTCGCTTATGCGGAAGTCTCGCAGCGCGGATGGCGTCATCGCACGACGAAAGGGACCAAAAATGCGTGCTTCTGCTTCAACTGCGTTAAATAGCTCCTAGCTGTTGCTCTGGCTAACAGTAGCATGGTATCTTGTGTGGGCGTGGGTGTGCTAGCCGCCAGTCTGGAAGGGATACCTTGGTGGGACCCAGTTCCGTCCGTCTGTCCGGGTTTCTTCGAGGGCCCGAAGGTCTCATTTCCTGGGCAGAAACCCATGTTAAACTCCAACTTTGTAAGAGTTCAGGTGTGAGGGAAGAGAAACCGGTCTTTGCAGACCCTCTCCCCTCATTGGGGCCATCGGCAGCTTGTCCCAGTTCTCTCCGATGCCTGCCCCCATCCATTATGCTCCAAATATCCCCATTTCCGTTCTCGAGGTCCAGATAAGCAGGACGTTGAGAATGACCAGTAAAGAAAGAACGAAATAACAGTAAGAAAGGACCACCCCAGTGATCGTACACAAGACAAGACACAACCTTCTTCGCCCAATAAATGTAAGCCAGAATTCCGCCTTTGACCCCCCATGCCGTTTCCCCAATCCAGGACAATGCATGCAAAAACAAGCCCCGTACAAATGCCGCGAAAATAAGGCAACGTGTGGTGAGCTTCACCGTCAACTTTGCTGTCCCATTAACGGCCCAAGGGCCAGCCATTTAGTGCGGATACTGCTTCTTTCGAGAAATGTACGACGTCGGGACGTGACCGAAATTGAACGTCACCTCTCAAGAAGTGTTTGACGCGTGGGCGTCGTAATCGATGACAGAGTGTCGCGGCGGGGGTGAGCCTAACCGAGATAGAACGTAGCACAATTTGCTCGCCCTTGGCCTTGGCCGCCATTTAAGCCGTGCGTGAGCTAGACGGCTGCAAGGCCAATGATTGGGATCAGGAAGATCCTATCGAGAACGCCCCCTATCACCCCATCGAGAAGGGATGTCACAAAAGCAACGGAAGAAAAAGTGAAACACTAATATCACAAGGGTGCCCCCCTGTTATTCCAAGGATGTCGGATATGTGCGGAATGAGTAATATGAACACGGTGAAGTTGCTCCGGTGTGTGCGTGGTATGAATACTGAAGAAACGGTTGTTCGGAAACGCACAGGGTATGCTGTTAGTTCAGGATCCCATCCCACATCCCCGGACCGCCGTACCCTCCAACGGCTGGATGAAGCGAAGGAATCCTGAGATGAGGTAGGGCCGCCTCAGTCGAGCAGCAGACTCGTTTGTGCCTGCTGCCGTTGCCGTTCCAGGCTAAAGCCTGCGAGGACTGCTGGGAACGGACCATCGTCTCCGGCCAGGAACCGTTGCCGGGGTATTGGTCAGCGAGCATCTCGCGCACATCGTCTTGCAGCGCTTTCTCCGTCGAGAGAGCCCTACTCCGCTTGATTCCAGTTTTGACTTGCACTGCGGACCGGCTAGCGCCATAACGCTGCAGATCCTGAAGAGCCTGTGCGGCATCGTTCATTTCACGTTCCCGGGACGCCAACGGCGTATCCACGACGTCGCAGAATCCCTTACTGGGTGCGACACCGTAGGATTCGGGCGAGCTGGTCAGACAGGCCGCCTCATGGTCTTCGGGAACCGAAGCAATGGTCGGTTTCAGGCTCAACCTGTCACTGCACAGCTTCCCATAGCGGTACCGCGCACGGACATCCAATTTGCATGACGGCGCGGTGACCGAGGAAGCAGAAGAGATCGAGGATGAGCGAGAAACCACGGAAGAATCCGACACCATTGACTCGGGCGATGAAGCGCTCGAGATCGAGTTGGCGAGCGAGGAACGACGGGTCACGTAGCTCATAGGAGATGACGTCGCGGACGGCGGCCAACGATCGACTGACTGAGCCGCCATTGATGCCGCTGCTTGCGCCACTGCGAAGCCCATCGAGGAGCTCCTTTTAAGGACTGAGGGCACAGTACTCGCTGCAGGAGTGTTGTACCCAATAGTCTGAGGAGTCAGGCGCGGCGTGGGCAGGAGGCCGAGTGCGGGCGCGAAGCGTCTTGGGGCACATGTCACCGACGGAGCCGGCTCCATCACGGCTGGAAGGCCGTGCAGCTTGGAAGCCGAGCCAAACTCGCCATCGGACATAAACCCACAGGCACGCTCTGCCGGAGGCGTGTAGAGGGACCTGGCAGGGAGATCGGGGACATGGCTTGTGGAAGTTGACCAGGGAGCCAGCTCCTCCAGATTGTCCAAATCCGGGGACAAGTTCAAGATGATGCGCCGGAAGTCGTAGCACTGGCGCTCATACAGCTGCTGTGCAGCTCCGCCAGGAGAAGGAGGTTGGGTCGGCGTGAGACTCGAGACGCAGTCCGCCCAACGCTTGTAGACCTCCTCCGTGACGTGGAGGTTCCAGTTGACCGCCAGGAGGAAAACCATCTCGTTCTTGTTGATCTCTAAAACGTTGAGGCCGGAGATCTTACTCCAAGCACGCGCTGAGTAGTTGCGATCTTGAAGATACTTGGAAGCCAAGATCAACGCCGCAAGGAACATGCGGCGCCCGCACTGGATCGCCTGGCTGGAGTGGCAGTCATTGGGCTGCTCGGCAGTGAAGTCATATGCCGGAACGTGGGGCTTGATCAGGATCAGGTAATAGAGGGCGACTTGCAAAGTGGAATAACTGGTCCTGGAACGCCGGAGGGTCTCTTCGATGAACTTGCGCAGCGGCAACACGGCGCTGTTTCCGCTATCATTCCGATACAGCACCGATGAGGTGGGCCAAATAGCCTCGACGATGTGGGTTGAGGTCTCTGGGTCATGCGTTATTGAGTACGTGTCCACAATAACGGTTACGAGCGTTTCTCTTACCGACGAGGTTATCCACGAAGCTGACCTTTCGATCGGTTTGCCGCACGAGCGAAGGTGGGCGTCCGGTGCGTGAAATCGCAGAGTTGCATGTGCGTCGCGGATTTTGGCGCAACTCAGCAGGGAGCTCGACATGCGCCTGTGACTGGATGCGCTGCCTGGCCCAAGGGTCATGCAGCTTGATCGCGGGTTCACATGAGCTACCAAGCGAGCTGACTGATGTTTGCGACGAGATCGGAGGGTTGGACGAGAAGTAGCTATCGAATGAGCCGGATTCAGACGTCGGGGCGGTCGAGACTGTGTCATCGGAGTGTTGAGAGGACACATCGGACCAGAGTGGATATGAGGAGGAGGAGGAAGACGAGGAGGAGGCCAGAGTGGCTAACGCCAGGTTGTAGGGTGCATTTCGCGCAGGGTGGAGGGAAGAAGACAACTCATGGATGCCACGCATCATCTTGAGTTAAGTCGAGGGCGAGTGGTGCGTCGCGTGCTTCGAATGACCTCCAGTCGCCGTCAAGCAGAGTCTACCGGGTAACCGAGGGAGTGCTGAACAAATCCTGAACCAATCGAGATACTCGCTTTGCAACAAGCCACATGGATTGTTGCGAAGCTGTGAATGCTGACCGGGAGGGGAGGCTCCTAGGACAGGTCGGCACAAGACGGGTTTCCACGAACGATCGGACCGGTAGACAGGGCAGAGACGGCGACTGGAGTAAAGACAATGCTCTCAAGAGGCATCGTGTGTGTCTTTCGCTGGGACGAGCGGAAGAGCTGGTGAGGTTATATGGTAACTAACGCTGTACCATACGGTCGATGAGCAAGGGAGGCGCGAGCGTTGCGGCAGGCAAGATGCAAGTTGGGACTCTTGGAGGCGAAATCGCGGCAGGCAGGCAGCGACTTGGTTCGAAACCGGTGTAGGTTATGCAAGGTACCGGAGGCTAGAGACTAACGGCGTGGCTGCACGATCATCGAGCGCTTAACGTGAGGGCATCAAGGCCTGTCGGTCTCAGGTCTGGGGCGCTGTGACTCTGTGTGGGCGCGTGTATGTCGAGATGACTTAGATGATAAGGTCGCCGGCTTCGGGTGGCCCCTTGGCTTTGGATGACTCCTTCGTAGTGTGGCGAGGGCCTAACCGACACTTGCCGAGAAAAGACAGGTGACGCCCAACTGTCAGTGTGGAGCCGTGTCGTGGTGTGACCTGGTGGAAGCCTGGAAACGGGTCCTTGGAGAAATGCTGTGGCGACTCCAGCTACCTAAAGGTAGTCATCGGCGCGCGTATGAGTACAGGGGGCAAATGAGTGATCGAGTTGTCGCAGGGCCTGCTTTTGGCTCGCCTTTCTTTGACAGGAGGCGGCTTCCTTGTTCCGGTCAGAAGGGGGCGAATACCACAGCGCCGGGCGTGTGCCGTTCGAAGAGCTGAGCCGTTGTCGTTCTGTCTTGTACGCTGCCCGGAAGGTAGTGCGTCTGTTGGTCCTGCTTTCCTTTGTCGCAGCGAGCAAGTGAATGCCTCGCGAGAAAGGGAAACGTTCTAGACAAACAGACTGGCAATCATTGGGAGATTTTACCGGACCACGGGGGAATTAAAGCAGAAGAAAAAAAGATTTGCGAAAGAGAAGGGGATGACGATTTGAACTCAAAAGGAGAGGAGTGGAGAGTTGAGATTAATACACAGATCTCACAAGCAGACTACTAGAGAGCCGCTTCTTCCTAGATCTTAGAGTTGAGCATTGTTGCTGCTCGATGGGGAGAAGGAGAAGAGCCTCTCGGCACGGCAGTGGGCGCAGGGTAGCCCAGGTTTTGAACTGGAGATGCCACGGATCCGTCTGCCAAACTGGCAGAAGCTGCAAGTGCTGCTGCAAGCCACTGGCAGCCCACAACTGGAAGCCCACCTCAGGTTCCCGTCCCAACCTCCACTCCTGCAGGTCCTGGCCCCCAGCCGTTCATGACAGCAAAACACCTGGGACGGAACACAGCGACAGCCCAGAAACAGATACCGTATCACGAGTGTGAATCTCGATGCCTCTCGATTCCTCTCTACCTCAACTCCAGCTCACCGCACTCATTTCTCTTTCCGAAAAGCGTGTATACTGTTCCTGGAGAACCCCCCTCCTGGTTCTGTCATCAATCTGCCAGGTCGACACCAACTTTCGTCCAGACATGGCAGTTTCAACTCGCCCGTAAGATGGAGGGGAATGGTAAAATCGGAGAGGTCGTGATTGGCTCAGCTGCTGCAGCGCAGCGGGGGCGGGAATGTGGGCGTGTTGTGCTGTGTGGCCAGTTCGGTCACCAGCCCGCGCACAAGCCCGCGCACAAGCCAAATCAGCCCCTGTCTAGCGCTGCTTGGTCATCCAAAGCGGTCTAGCCCGAAAATGAAGGTGCAGATGCATCATCATTATTGTCCCGCCCATAACGTTAACACCACTGTTGATCTTTGTCTGCTCGCCGGTTCGTCCGTTTCCTGGCCTCCTTTACAATCTCCACATTCCGGCCCGGCGTTTAATGCGTACAGAAACGGTGGCCGTCTCATCGTCAAGTCCGGCCGTTTACATAGTCCGACGTATTTCTGTGAGGCCTCATGGAGTCCAGTGTATGGCAGCTGACAGCAAGATAGGTACGAAAGTGCAAAACAGTTGAGTCACTCTCCCGTCATCGCCGATGAGGACGTGGAAGGGCAGGACGGCCAGGCTGGTGGTCTCAGATCGCGAGCATTGACTCGCCACAGCCGGGATGGGTGGTGTAATTTGCGCCACCTCACTCAGGGAGGCTGGCCGGAAAACTTTTACCCTGCCGCGAACTCCTGTCATTGACTCATCGTGTGCTTGTTCGCACATCTGTTGATTCACGCTTTCTCGTATTCCTCCGTCATGGGCTATACCTAACCGCAGAAGAGGTCGTGAACTGTGATGTCAACCTCGGTACGCGGGAGGAGGATTTGCCTCTCGGAAGAGTTTGTCATGTTTACCAACCATCACGCTGAAGCTGCAGTGTTGGTCAGGGGCTTCCTTAACATGAGCCCAAGTCTCCCGCTACACAGGACGCTACGGTTCGCAGCATCGAGCATCTCACAGCCGCGCTCAACTCCACTCGACAAAAAGACTGCCCCTTGCTTTGAACGCCACTGTACCAAGCAAAAGTTCGCAAAGGACGTTCTTCTTCAACAGCCTTTCGACTTTATGGGTCGGCAATTGCCGAGGTGCAAGGAGAGAGCTTGCTCTCCTATCGCAAGCTCCAGTGATGGCCGCACCTCGGTTCTCCCTACATCGCCATCTGACCATAAGCCATGATACACATCTCGACGTCGATCGTGTGTGTGAGTCCCAGAGCTGCGCGGCTTCCCTGCAATGCTTCCGGGCTGTGCTTCCTGGGCTCCATCAGCGCCCTCGCACAGCCGAGCGCTTCAGCGCCCCTCTGTCTCTCATTGAGGCTGTATTGGAGTGAAACCATCTTGGCTTCCGACTCTGGGCGTGACACTGGTATTGAATCTTCACCCCAGTCCGAATAAGTTGAGAGCTTGTCAAAGCGGGAATGCTTCATTTCAACGGCATCTCTGGGGCTCACCACCTATGCACTGGTCCTTAAGGTGATCGGTAACTATCGCATGCATGTCTGTGAAGCAGCTTCGATTTTGCAGGACACCTAAAACACATCATAGGTACTGTCCATACATACACACAGCATTTCAAACAGACAGGCGTTCCTTTGCTCTTTCCACAGAGCAGTCACGGAGACGGAGGACCTCGTAACGGGGAGCCCATCGAAAACGGATATTGCTCCAAGATGCACAGCGTCCTCGCTCCCGTAACTGGCGTTGAAACCAGTTCGGTGACGCCTTGCCCGAATGCGAATGCAGAGCAACCCAACATCGAGCTGCTGGTGAGCTACACAGTGCGAGGCATACGGCGGCCCTCCGACGGATTTCCACAATCCGGAAGCCTTCAGAAGACAGGACATTGGAGACATCGCCATCGACTTTAGTGGCTCTGTGAACCCAATCAAATATCTATCGAGCCAGGGTGCAGCCAGCTCAGTTTCGGCCCAGCACAGCTGTCGCCGCAATGAGTCAACCCCAAACTGACTGCTTTGCGACCATCAGGCAGCCCCGCGATATCGGACCACACCTCTCGCAGCCGACGCCTGGCCGGTTGGTGTTGGTTCGAACAATACCAGAAGATGTCAGCTGACTGAGCCTCTTTCGAGTAGTACATTGATCACCAAGAACTTGGTCACGTTAACTTAACATTAGCTGGCTCAGCTGGGCATGGGAATCCTATCTCCCCGTTCAGACCCAACTCTGCACATTCCCCACCCCCGCGGCTCACTGATGGGAGTGAGAGTGGCTTAAGAGGGGCGCCCAGCCGGCGAGACAGCTCACACGGGATAGCTCACAGCCGAGCGTCTCGATGGGTCCTACTGCAAACCCCGGTTCTCGTGAACCTTCCTCAACTACGCTGTGGACATGTTCCAGGTAGGCTCAGGTAGGGCAAGGGCACTTCCCTCTTGGTCAGGGTCACGATGAGGAGGCAACTGAATGGGGCAGCCAAGCAGAATCATCGTGTTGAAGGTGCATAAAGTGCCACTCCTCCAACTCCGGCACCTTCGGGACAAAAGATATTCAGCCTCGGTTGTTGATGCTAACCGTGGCGAGTGTTGCACCGCCGCTGCACTCCGCGAGAATGAAAGGCCAAAAAAAGGCCCCGCGGGAACGGCTTTATGCGCTAGATCCTTTTTTTTTAACATTTGAGGCTGGGCGTTGGAGGTGATGAAGCCATCGACAGCCTCTTCTTTCAACGTCATGGACAACGTTGAATCACCCGCCAAGAAGCTAAGCTAGTTCACGCTCAAGATCCGATGGTAAGACTTGTGTCCCTTGGCGATGGTCATTGCATTCCCGTCTTCCAGAACGGTCAGTGGAAGGATTGTCGGGATCTTAGCGCATCGCAGGCAGCAGCAAAATCCACCACCCCGCTGGCTTCGGGAAGGCATCAGCCGAGTCAGGGCGAGACTCCGTTATTAGGGATTTCAGTTGTCTTGTCCGAGAGAAACACACTCGAAACACGAAACACAATGTCCGATCGAGCGATCGAGGATAGCCCGGTGGCCTCGGCTTCACCTCCACAGGTAGCGACGACGGCGAGCAGACCTGATGACTGATCTTCCCAAGAGTGTCCTTCACAACACACGGATAATCAAGGTCCCTGTGCTTTGCCCCTGCTTACCTCCACTAAGCTCGGCCTGCTCACTAAGATTCAGTCCCACATAATGTGGACGACTCCATATGGAAGCAACGCGACCCTCGATCTGGGATATGAATGGAAAACGGGGAATGACTGCTTCTTCTTATGTCAGCAAGACAAGACAATGACAAAACCAAGGTCAACGTCTCCGTTGGCCCCGTTTTGCTCGCCATCTTGGGTGGCAAGCGAGTTGGCCAGAAGTTTCGGTTCATTACTCATTTCCCCTTGCCCGGAGCATCTGTGCCACTTTGCCTCCTCCAACGGTGAGCGCTGTCCAAAACGAGAACTGCGAGCAGGCAGAGAGCCACGTCCGTCACGACTCAGGAGACAACACGGGTAACAAGGTCATACCACAGTAGTAGGCAGTCAAGAAAGGACAAGGGGTGCAGAACGCCACGCCGCAGCCAAAGTCCGAGTAGTCATCAGACACACTAGTGGCTTTGGCATCTGTATTCCGCATCACGAGGGGTCTTTAACGACCCGGCGTCAGAAATGCGACTCACTCTCCGGGGCCGGCGTCACAAAACCGCAATGGATACTAACTATCCAGGAATGGGTACTAAGATTTGGATCTTGTACGGTGACTTAAACTCATGGAACCTTCGTGGCACGGACAGGCAGTCGAAGTGTGTCAGAATGAGCCATAGACCGTGTGAAGTTGGATGGAGACTCCGGAGGCGATCGCGAAGCCCTAGTGCAGGGAGATGTGTAGGTCTATGAGGAACACCACCAGATCCCATCTTTTCTGATGAGGATACGACGTACTGGGCACAGAATTCACATGTCCTGCAAAAACACACCTTATGTTCCGCAGTATGAAATCATCTAGTGATACATAACCCGAATTCGCATCCCGCAGCACAAATGACAGTTTTTATTGTTTGCGTTCTCAGATCTGCCCGGCTGATCGGGGCCGGAATACCTCAACATCGAAAGAAAACCCGACCGCAAAACAAGAAGCCAAAACCACGCCCGGAAAGCCAACCGCGAAAAGGAAAAGCGTCTCGGTCTAAGCAGCCATGTATGTAGAGGCATCAATACCCTCCTTGGGGAACTCACTGAGTAAAGAGTTAGCAGCGGACACAGCAAGGCATGTTTTCTAGACAGGAGGACACGTACGGAAGAGCCACCTCGAAACGCTTCTCGATCTGTTGCAGAACCTCCTTGTCTTGGTCGGTAGTGACAAACGAGATCGCAAGACCCTTGGTGCCGAAACGGCCGGCACGACCGACACGGTGAAGGTACGAGTCCGCATCCGCAGGCATATCGTAGTTGATAGCCAAATTGATCCGCTCAATGTCGATACCACGCCCGAAGACATCTGTGGCCACGCAGATGCGTTTGTTGAACTCTTTAAACTCCTTGTACCGGCGAATGCTACACGGCGAGTCAGTATCAAGATGCCATTCGCCACTGAGCTTGAAGATTGCACATACCGCTCCTCCTGGCTGACACCAGAGTGGACAGCAATCGACGGGAAATTGCACTCGCGCAGGAGCTTATCAAGCTCGGTGGCCCGAAGAGTGCTCCTAACAAAAATGATCACCTGATTGAACTGAAGCTCGTCGAGCAACTCGTTGAGCTTCCGGTTCTTCTCCCTCTCCTCGAGAGCGAGGTAGTATTGCTGCAAACCGTGGAGCGTCAACTTGGTGTCCTCGTCGACGTAATGCTCCGTGGGGTTCTGCATGAACTTGCGGCAGATCGGCTTGATCTCATCAGAGAGTGTGGCGGAGAACATCATGACCTGCTTTTGCTGAGGCGTCGCACGGAAGATCTCCTGGACATCGCGACGCATGTCTGGGTCAGGTTAGCAACGCTAGCAGATATCAGCAGGCCGGGTAACTCACCAATCTGGTCAAGCATCTTGTCGCACTCGTCGAGGACGAACATGCGAACGCTTCCAAGTCGGAGATGTTTGTCACGGACAAGAGCGTTAAGGCGACCCGGGGTGCCGACAATGATATGTGGATGCGTCTCCTTGTTCTTGAGGATCTCGGCATCCTTCTGGATGGGAGTGCCACCATAGAACACACCGGTCTTGATATCGGGCATATACTTGCTGAAGCGATTGTACTCGTTGCGGATCTGGAAAGCGAGCTCGCGAGTGTGGCACATAACCAGGACAGAGCACTCTCCCGCAACGGGCTCGACTTGCTGCAAAGTGGTAAGGACGAAGACAGCCGTCTTGCCGAGACCGGACTTCGCTTGGCAGATGATGTCGCCACCAAGCATAGCCTGAGGAATGCATGTCTGCTGAACTGTAGTCGCGACCGTATTAGAATCGGGTATGCAAAGGTGACGGGCATGGCGGACGTGGCGTTGAAAGAAAACCAGGCCCGTCCATCGTCGCAGCAAAAGATTTCAGCTACTCTCCCCCATAGCTCGCCTCCCCTTCCCCAATGCGTGATTGCTCCAGCACCAGCAGAGCAACAAGTGCGCGATGCGGATGATGTGCGACCACAGCAGCATCACCAGTCTTCGCCGACTGTCTCGAACAGTCAATGGCAAATTGAGACTAGGGACCATGCCCCATAATAGAATCCTGCAATGAGTTCGATGTATGGGAGCTTAGAAACAACCCATCCGACCTCATTGCCTCCCAAAATGCCGGTCAATCCAGGCACGATGACGAACGTCATCTGCAAGGTCTTGCATGCGCTTGCGCCCAGAGCTCAGTGGTGTCCCGAAAGCATGTCCGCTTTGGGAAACAATAGCCCAGGCAATGCGCTGGCGGGTGGAAATGACCAGTTTCCATGATTCGCTTGTGCACGCCCGCACCGACAACGAACTTCGCTTCCGACAACTCTTGTTTTGCGTAGCTTTGCTTTTCTTGTTTTGCTTGCGAGATGGACGGACCCGTGGGAGGGGTAGGAGGGAATAACGATAAGCTGGGGATGGAACTTGTCAAGACTAACCCTCCGACGGATGCTCGAAACCGCAATCGGCGATGGCGCGTAGAAGCTCCGGCTTCAGGAGGAAGTCGCGGAAACCAGTCGAGTGGATGCCGACATAGGAACCTTTCTTGTCGACATTCTGTCCAGTGGCGGCCGTGTCACCCTTCTTTCCGTTGGCTGGCGGGGCGGCGGTCTCGTTGTTGAGCTCATCATCGGAGTAGTCGATGAGATCCTCTTCGGCAGACATGTTGGCAGGTAGTGGAGTTTGGCGCGACTAAGATGCAAAACAATGAGATCGGTCGAAGGCGAGCGATCAACGCGGGTCGCAAGTCCCAGCTGAAATTATCGCTGGGTAGAAGGTCAACGAAGATAGAGTGTCGCGATTGCGCGCCGTAGATGATGGAATGCCGATTGATGGATGGTGACAGGTTGTGTTGGGAGGTGAAGTGTGAAAGCGAAGGCAAGCGGGAGGACGCGAAAATTAATGGTCGACCTTCCTTGTCAGAAGGCACAGCCTCAAAACTTGACTGGACAAACAATGGCTCAGCCAGTGGCAACTTGGGCAAGGCGGCGAGTGGGGCGACAGGGCACGGACGACATCCAATGGCTTGCGAATTCCAGACAACACCAGATGCAAGTCCACATCTGCAACAGTCGAGCACCCGCTGAAGGAGCAGAGAAGTGCGCGTATTACACACCGTAACCTCCCTCCAAAACCGAATCAATCGGCCGCTTGCTTCCAATCCTATCCATTCATGGCAAAAGGAAAAGCTGGGGCCGGTGTGCAAAACAGGGCCATCTACTCGCGCATTTCTTTCCTTCAGCAGGCCGCCGTGAATCTTTCGTCAATTGGGCGCCTGCCTACTGTCCCTAGCGGCGCCCATACTGCGGGCACGACGTCCGTCTCTGCCTCATCCAGAGGCTCCAGCGCTACTGGACCTGTCCCCGCTCCGCTGGAGGCAATGAGCAGGCGGCTGGCAACTGATTTGCGCGCTGTGTCCCTGAAGACCAGAATTCGTCTCAAGCCGGCCGTAAAGCAGACCATTTGCAAGTTTTGCGACTCAGTTCTCATTGAGGGCACATCTTGTACCTCCATCATCGAAAACAAGAGCAAAGGGGCCAAGAAACCATGGGCTGATGTTCTTGTTCGCAAGTGCCACACCTGTGGACGGGTTAGGCGGTACCCTGTCAGTGCGGCGAGGCCAAAGCGGAAGACGGCGAGAGAACCGCACGACATCGGCAGTCACCTGAGGCAACAGAAACAAAAAGCTTGAGACTCTCTCGGGGCATCGGATTCGGAGCTGTCACGTTCTCGAGCTCAGAATTCGAGAAGCCAACAAGGCTCCGATTGCAAACACTGGGCCGCGACCGGAATCGACATTGCTATGGCCGGCTTGGACAATTATTGACAGGCAATATTCCGAGCACCACTGGATTCCAATTCCAAGTCATCGGGGGATCAGCCAGCTGGTGATCAAACGTCCCTGATTCTTCTGGCCGATGCCCGGCTACCGGTGAAGCCAGCGCCAGAGCCAGCGTGAGTCTGCGGAGGACTTGGCGACCGTGGGAATATCTTGTCGGTGACAGGCTGCCGTTCGGAATAGCTCTCAAGCACGATCCCGCCATCGAGCTTTCGCTACTCTCGTGGACGGGTACTGCCATCCTCCCTGCGCTAAGAACCCCAACCTCCTCCGGTGCAGCAATGCTACCTTCATCCATAGTTGCGATCATTCCGGAAGGGTCAGGTCTGGCTGCCTTGCTGTTGCTGGATAGATTCTTCCCCAAGGACTTTGCTGGCAGCCATGAACCTAGTACTAGTGAGCAGTAGCTGGGGTGGCAGTAACGGTATACTCACAGCCCGGCGTGCCAACTCCCCAGTCCTCGCATGGACTCGGCCTGCACGCTTGTCATGCGCAACAAGTTCTCAGTGTCGGCTAGATTTGTGTGGAGCTGGGCCAATTGCGATTGAAGCTGCGCCTGATGATCGAGGCTGGATGTTAGCGTCTATGAACTCTCGGCTGCCTTCTCCGTTTCGCGGCGGATGTGGGAGAGGAGGGAAAGATGCCGATAGCTGCGGCCAGACAGATATGCTTTTACATGGTACATGAGGACAGTATCAGAGAAAGAATCAAAACGCACCAGCTGCCTAGCCTTCACAGCGGCCCCCGAGGAGGCCATCGACTGGCGTGGTGCAGTACCCGTGCTGAAGTTGCGCGTCCCCATGGTTTTTTTCGACGTAGGAGCGAAATGACGGGACGGCGTTGTCGGGGGCCTATCAGGGGACAACTCGCCCGTTGGCTCAGTCAATAGTACCTGCCCTAGAACACACTGTGATGCGCAAGGTCTAGGAATGGCTTCAACTGTGATGTATTTGAATGATGAAGAGAGAATCTGAGAGGGCTGCCGAGCCCAAGATAACCATGCCAAGGCTCCACCCAAGTGGGTCCCCTGGCTGAGGCGTATATTACACTGAGTTGATGATATATGCCGACCGAATTGTTATTGCAGTGGACTGGGTAAAGCCGTTGAAGTTCGAGAGCGGGGCGAGCATTCCCTCAATCCTGATCGCTGATTGGCCGGTCGATTCGCTGTGTTCCCACCCGAGTGCGTCACAGCACCCCCAAACCGAAGACTTGTATAACAAAAGACAGAGCAGGGAGCAAACGGAGGATCACGGCCAAGGAGGTCAGTAAGAAAATGATGTGCAATCATAGCCTGCCCAGTACAACTGTTCTACACTCCATCGAATCCATTTGAAAGCGCCGACGATCAGCATGGCTCCAACCAACGAATACATAAACCTTGTGGCCATCTATCCCTTTCCGTCCGCGCAGTGAAGCCTCCATGACACAGAAGAATAAGACCGAAAACAGCCGACCGATGGTCGAAATGAGAGATGGGTAGACGGAAAGAAAGAAACCGAACACAGGCAACAGATAATCACCATGACCCATCCGTACCCCAGTACCGCCTTTCCCGCTATGCCATTAAATGTCCCACCTTCATACGACGCTAAAAGCCCTGACACATCCTTCGGTATACGGCTCCCCAGCCCACCACGGACCACTAGATCGCTGGTGTGCGTTCTTGGGCCGCCGCTGCTGGCACTACAGCATAGTACCGAAGGCGTCGTCCTCGAATGGAATCGGCTTCCGCGGTGTGCCTTCGTCGGTGGCCGGTTTCCGGTGACGGAAGGTAAACCCAACAAACAGGCTCTTGCTCATCTCGTCCTCGCGCTCTGCCATGTTCTCGAGCGCCTGCTGCTTCTCGTGCACTTCCTTATACTTGGCCATGTCCGCCTCGTTGCTGAAGTCGTCGAAATAGCCTGCGTCCGTCTCCGAGTCCAGCTCGGGGACAAATGGGGGCTTAGTTTCCCGCAGCACTGTCCAGTCAACCTCGGCAAAATACTGATGGTTGTAGATGTCCTTGATGTTAGAGAATCTCCTAGACCTCGAATTGATACAGCTACGTTCATCAGCTCTCTGTTTCGACGTCAAGTGGAGGGTGTGGCAGCTTACGTTGTGATGAAGTTCCAGGTCCGGTTGCTCAGGAAGTAGTTCGGGTCTTCCCACACCGGCCGCTTCAGAACGTCCCGCCAATGGTTCAAGTTCCTCCACGTCTCATCGGGGGTCGCTCCTGCAAACGGAGGGAAACCCGTCAGGGCCTCGAAGAGCATGCAGCCCAAACTCCAGTAATCAACCGTGTAATCGTACTCCTCGCCCCTCAGCACCTCGGGAGCCATGTAATCTGGCGAGCCTACAATCGACTTGGCGTAGTTCACGTCCTTCTCCCGCATGGTGCGGTATCCCTCCCGGCGCTCCGCAACCGTCCGCTGATCCATCGGCTTGCCGAATGGGACCGTTGTCTCGGACGCTTTCTCCAGGCGGATCCTCATCGACTCAATCTTAGCGGGAGCCAGGAATCCAGCCGCCAGGCCAAAGTCGGTGAGCTTGACGTGGCCGGTCGAGTCGACAAGGAAGTTCTCGGGCTTAAGGTCGCGGTGAATGTAGCCTAGCTGATGAAGAGCGTCGACGGCGCAGAACATCTCGGCGATGTAGAAGCGCGCGTGCCGGTTGGATAGCACCCCGGTGTTGTTGAGGAGTGTGCGGAAGTCACCTCCTGGTACATACTCCATGGCAAGATAGATATTCTTGTCGTCCTGGAATGAGTACAGCAGGCGGACCAGCCACTCGCTCTTGGCTGTCGTGAGGATATCTCGTTCCGTCAAGACGTGCCGAACTTCGTCAAGCTTGAACAGCAGCTTCTTGCTCATGACCTTCAGCGCGCACACCTCCTTGGTGTCCTTCTTTTGCGCTAGGAAGACCTGGCCGTAGCCGCCTTGGCCGACCTGCGTTAGTATCTGGAAATCAGCGTGCCGCAACCTCACCCGTCTCTTGCGGAGATTGGCGCGCTCTCGGCCGGTGTACTTTGACCACATCTGATTATATGTTTCCTCGTCGGTCTCGGGAGGAGGCGGATATTCTGCCTTGAACGCATTGAGACGGTTTTGCCTCGCGCCGACGTAGGTAAGGAGATCAAAGTAGTAATCCAGGAAATCTACCGAGGAGTTAGCGTTGGGCTAGAGGCATACCACACTTCGGTTGACGACTAACAGAGTTGGGTAACATTGACCAGCCGCTTGACGTTGGGCTTTTGCAGTAGCTCACGTTCTTCAGCGCTGAGGCCTCGTGTCGTATTAAATCGCTTGACCGTTGGCGACGGCCGCTCCCTATGTTGATACAACTCTTGGCGCGAAATAGCGGCATGGCTGGGCTGGTAAGTCGGCTCGGTGAAGGGGTCCCGTGGAAGTGTCGGCGGAGTGTTTTCTTGACCCTGATTTCTCACAGGGCTGCCAGTACGCGCAACACCCTTGCGAATAACGCTGTCGTCCACCGTCGCGGGGCCTTCTTCGAAATTCTTGAGGTTGCTCTTGCCGGGTGACAACGGGGCGATCACGCTCTGTGGCCTGCTAAGCTTCACCGGAGTGTCGAACGCACTGGGCGGTTTGATGTTCATGCCCTGGAAAGCGACAGGGAGCTCATTGGCGCCGGGAGGAACCGTCTTCTTGCTGGGGCTGCCTTGTGGAGTGGTGGCAGGGGTGATGAAGTTGTGTCGAGCCGGAGTGGAGGGGCGCGCGTCGGTCTTATCCTGCTTCCCGCCAGGGAATAGATTGGCCATGAAGCTCGCCATGGTGCCTGAGCGATCTGCGAGGAAAAAGAAATGGGGTGCGCTCGTTCCTGCAACTCTCGCCCGACCTCCACCTGTTGCACGCCGATGGGAAGGGAAGTTAGAGAAATAAATGTGCCAGCAACGTGATAGAATGTGGGCGGTGATGCAAATCGGTCTCGAACCGCCTGCAGGCGAGGAGTCGCACTGGCGATGGAGGGGAGCTTAAATGAGTATGGTACCGCGCCGCGGGTGGTCTGCTTGCATTGATTGGCGGGGTAAAGACGTCAACACGCAAGGTTGCCGGGGAAGCAGCCCAGCTGAGTTGTGGGGCTTGGCCTGCTCTCCGAAAAGCGGGCCTACGAGCGTCAGCCTGCATGGAATGAGACCGCTTGAAGCTTGGCTTGGTGAGCTTGGCTTCCGAAAGCAAGAGCGATTCAGGCGGGTGCCGAAAGGACAAGCGAGAAGCTTCCCCAGAAAGCTAAGTTCCATCGTCACTTGTCAGGGCTCAACTTTGCTCAGGACACCGAACTCGCGCCAACAATCATTTTCCATCGCTTCATACAACGTCCCCCAAATTCCCGCCTGATAGTCGTCCGCGATGCCTAAAGAACGGAACTACAACCCGGTGCAAGCCCAACGGAAGGCTGAAAAAGCAAAGGCGATCAAAAAAGGTACCAGCCCACCAAGATGCGGCCCATCAGTGTCGTGCCTAGGTTGAGTATGTACTGACGATGTACGTGTATAGGCAAGGCAGAGCAGCAAGCACGAAGGAACGAAAAGCTCGCCAGGCGCAATCCTGCCAGAATACAACAGCAAATTGATGACCTGAAGGCGATAAAGGAGGGCGGAGGGAAGCTCACTTCTCACGAGGAGCAAGCTCTGGAGGCTCTGGAAAAGGATCTGAAAGCGGTCCTGAAAGCAAGGGAGGCGCTGGGGGATAAGGCACCGCAGTTCGGACACGGCCCACCGAGGCAAGGTCAGAGGGGCGAAGGCGTGTTGGGCAAGAGGCGACGCGATGCCGAAGATGCGTCCAGCAGCGATAGCGACGTTCCCGACGACGTTAAGAACATACCCATGCCACGAGACACGCCTCCGCCGATCCCCAAGGAGATCCTTGACGAGTGGTATGCAAAGCGGAGAGCGAAGAGGAGTGCGGACAGAGCGCCAGAAACCGTACAACGAGAGCCAGAGAAGCCTTCTGCTCCCGTTGTCGAGTCCAAGACGGTCTACGAGGCCAAGCCAGTTGTCAGAGATTTGCGAAAGGAAGCCGTGTCTGCCTTCATGCCAACGGCCGTCCGGATGAAGATCGAAAAGAGCAAAGGGCGGGCCGGTCTTTTGGAGCCAGAGGAAGCCGACAAGTTGGAGAAGGACGGCTATCTGCGGGCACCGGAGGCGGCAAGATTGCAAGTTGAACCGAAGCAAATGCAGTCTTATCAGGAGGGCGGCCCGCACCAAGTGACCCTGGAAGAGGTTGAAGACGAAGGCTGAATCAGTCCGCCTGCGCCGCCAGAACAGAGACAGTGGGTTAGGTCTGTATGTTTCGACTGCATCATAGGAACGACGCAGTCGCTTCATTCTGCCCATTGACGCTTACGGGTCTTTTTGGGTGTATTCTCGAGACGTTTGAACACTTGAAGTCGGCAGAAGGCCTCGGTTACAGAAGGCCTCGGTAAGGCCGATGGCTCAGCATGTTGGCCCCCCCTTGCTGAGGTAAGGTACAGTCCGAGCTTACTATTCAGCAACGCCGCCGGTCCCAACCAAGCCACACGGTCGCATTTACAGATTATCCGAGATGCATCAGGCCTCATACATGCAAGAAAGGTGGCCCGCATATAGCGTACAGGTTTCAGAGCGGAAGGATGGCCATGGCGTGGTTCAAGGGCATCGGATGAGGTGTGCATTCTGCGGATTCATGCCGGGCACTTTTGTTGGTTGCTCCCTCCCGACAGGCTCATCGAGTCCTTCCACAGCAAGTGGTCTGAAAAAGTGGCTTTTAAGCACCTTACTCAGGTAGGCCCAAAAATGACGCGATTGAGAATTGCCGTGAGGTGTGATTTGAGCATCGTCGTCAATCACTGCAAATCTCTTCCTGTACGACCAAAGTCATGGTGAGATACCCATAAGGATCCGTACAGTAGGCACGGAAGCTAAGGTGTAATTATTACTAATCCGGCTTCACGAGAAACACGCGCCAAGCTTCACATGATGTCCGTGTTCTAGACTCTCTCAATTCACTAAAACTCCCCCTGTTGGAAGTATGGACCCTTTCATCCCTGTTGGCCGGCATACAAGTGACAAACACGGCGTGGGACACGAGAAAACCTCGCGTGCGCTTCCTGCGTATGAGCGCTTCTTTAAATTACTGTGCAAGCGCACCGACGGCTGCGCCACCAGCGTTGTCTTCCTCAACCTAGTCGCTCCTTTGACTTGTGCTTTGTCTCTCGGCCTTGCGCAACATCGAATCCTCGCCTCGTCCATTCTCGGCCTCTTGTCCCTCGGCCGGGACGCACAGGAGATCGCGCCGGCGAGCAAGGTTGTCGCTCTTTCGCGTTCCGGGCGGCGTCAATAAGCATCCCGGGGCCCGCAGATGCCCAAGCGCAGTTCCCCCATGTCCTTAGAGACGGAATCGCGAGATGGAATCTACAAGATGACGAGCATTGCTGTCACGCCCATATCTGGGGTGCTCAATGAAAGCGATGCCGGGTCGGATGACAAGTCCGACTCGTCATCGACTACCTCAACAACTACCGCCAGCGGCGTCGCCCGGCTTCTGGGCAGATCCGAACAGGCTCCTGTGTCCGACGGCGCCGCACCGGACCTCGACCTCGGCGAAGATTATCCCGAGGGTGAGATCCGCGGTTGGCTCGTCGTCCTCGGGTGCTGGCTTGGGCTCTTCGCCTCGCTTGGCTTCATGCAGATACTGGCCACTTCCCAGGCATACCTCACAACCACTCCGTCCATCCATGTCGGTCCCCATGCCCTTGGCGGCGCCATCTTCGGCTACGCCTCCCTCAGTCTCCTCCTGGGCGTCTACGTCGGCCCGCTCTTCGACAGCTATGGGCCCCGCTGGCTCATCCTGGGCGGCACCGCGTGTCTGGTCGCGAGCTTGCTGCTCGTGAGCGTCAGCACCGCGTACTGGCACCTCTTCGCCGCTCTCGGCATCCTCAGCAGCCTCGGCAGCTCGCTCCTGTTCACTCCCTCTATCGCCGCCATCGCGCACTTCTTTCAGAACCGCCGCGGCTTCGCGACCGGCGTCGCCGCAACAGCGGGTCCAGCGAGCGGCGTGATCTTCCCGTTCATTGTCCAGTCGCTGTTTGTCAAGGTCGGCTGGGCGTGGGCCATGCGCGCACTCGCCCTGATCTGCCTCGCCATCACCATCGCTGCCAGCTTCCTCATCCGCTCGCGCCTCCCGCCCGCGAAGGACGCCACGCCGCACCCCCATCGTCAGATGTTCCGCACCACTGGCTTCACTCCGACCGTCGTCGCCGTCGTCTTGGCGCAGTTCGCCTCCTTCCTCCCGCTGACGTACCTGTCCAGCTACGCGCTCGGCAGGGGCTTCAGCCAAGCCTTCTCCTTTAAGGTCATCGCCATCTTGAACGCCAGCTCTGTCGTGGGCCGGGTTCTGGGGGGGTGGTGGGCCGACAGGATCGGGCCGTTCAACGCCAACATGGTGTTCTGCGTCATCGCCGCTTTCGTGTGCTTTGTTATCTGGCTTCCCGCGGGGGGCACCAAGCCGGGCATCGCCATCTTCGCCGTGGTTTTCGGCTGTGCTAGTGGGAGCAGTGTCAGCCTTGTGCCGGTGTTGGTTGGCCGGCTGTGCAAGACGCAGGACTACGGGCGGTACTATGGTGCTTGCTACACCATTGCTTCGTTGGTGTCGCTGTTCGCGATTCCCGTCGCTGGTAGGGTAGTGCGGGGCAACGGGGGTTCTTATTGGGGCCTGATCGTTACTACGGGACTGCTCTACATTGCTGCTGCCGTCGCCTTTGCTGTGGCAAAGATGTCGGTGCTTGGGCGGAGGATTTGGGTCGGGCTTGGGTGGCGTTGAGAGACAACGTGGCACCGAAGTTAATAAGCAGAGTGTGGTGTGTATTGCTGTGGGAGGCAACTTCACGGCTGTCTCTCCTCTGACTTCACCGGCAAGCACTACGTCGGCTGGCTCCAGGCGGAAACCGCAGGCTTGGGAACGGAATGTTCCCTGGTTGGTGAGGCCATGTCTCTCTGGTGTAAGCGCCAGGCTGGGCTTAGCCCAGCGCCGAACGGCCCGAAGGCGAGACTTGAGTTGAGAGCGCAAAGGCCGACTAGACCTATGACGACAAGGGCACCTCGGGCTCGCCGGCGGTACGGGCTATGCTTCGTGTTTATAGAGGACTCTTAGATGTCTCCGCGCTTTGCGGCCTTGAACGGAACCAATGGGACAAGATACGTTTCGTTTCCAAAGCCGACAGGGCCCTGAGGCAGTGGGGATTAGGCAACAATGGGTCCCTGACTGTCTCAACGCGTGAGTTTGGATGGCGGGGGAATCTGAATGCGGAGTCTGTTAGAGTTGACGATAAGACGTGCAGTTGCTCCGAGTTTCGGTGCTGAGACAGAAGCATACAACGCCCTGAAATTGCCTGATAAGCCAAGCATCGACTGGGGAAGCAACGGCCTCGCCAGAGTAGACCAGCAACGGAAGACACCAGAAGAAGCGAATTGATAGAACAAGATGATCGGTGCTCACGTCTCCCCTCCCCCTGAAAGCCCGTCGTTGAGGACCGGACTCAACTCGTTTTAAGTGACCGACCCTGCCCTGCTTTTAGCAAGCGCCCGTCGTAGGGTAGGCCAAGCGTAGAGGTCAATCTGCCAGATCTATAGCATGTGGATGTCGTTTGGAGACAAGCCTTTGGATATGTTCTTATTTCTCTCGTCTTCTCCTGTTAATGGGCTCTTGACACAAAACATTGCATCAACAAAAACACTGCTTATCTGGCGCCGACAGAGGATTTGCACATTGTAAGTGGAAATGTGGCTTGAGTAAAGGGCAAGCTGGAAAGTTCGGTGTTTACGCTACCTGGGACATGAGCAGAACCTAGCCTCCGAGCCCCTCTTCCCGCATTCCCGTGCTCTGCTTTCGATAGACGCCGTGTCTCACAGTGCCCATCAAACCCCATCGTCTCGCGAGAAGCCACATCACATCGACCCGCCTCGGAGTACCGACTGGAAGTAGTTGAGGCGGGCCGCTTCATGACCTCAAGTGCGCGCGACGGCGGAGGACGCGGGAATCGAAATCCAAGGGGGCTGAAACATCGCGAACCAGTAATCAACCAGGACGAGGACCACAGATGGTGTTACTCTATGGGGATGGTCGACATCGTATCGCAGCGAGCTACTGTGGCTTGCCTTGCAGGAGATTTTCCCTTCTTCGTGGTACCTCACAATGTGTGGTTCCCCTGTCAGATCTGCAAGCTGAATGGCTTCCATATCCTCAGGGGCTGCGCATTAGCAGCGGCAACAGCCGTGTCTCAGAGGCACGGCAGCATTTAGCGCAGCAGACCTTCTCGCAGAGCTTATCGTCCTGGAACCCCGGCGGACTGACTCGTTACTTGGAAGGCGCAAATGCAACTCTCGAAGTCCGTCTCGTATATCACCCATCTCGAGGCCACCATCCGACCGGTACGGAAGGTGGTACTCTGTTGTCACACGAATGTGAGCGAGACCAAGGCCGGCTTATATTGCCCTTAGCGGTTCCTACAGCAGCATGTCACTCAGCTCCGCTTCGATTCGCCCGACAATGCGATCTTTCTTTCATTTTGGCAGTTTATCGCTTTCCCAAGGCCTCTCTGCTCTACCTGGTATGTACCCGGCAGACCGATAGAATTTGGAGGCTCGGTAACGCAATATTTCAGCTCCCGGGTGAGACAACCGGAACGAGGAAATGGCGTCGGGTAAATCATGGTCGCTACCGTCATGCATGGTAGACTGACTTCCCGTCACTCTGCTTCCTCCAGGGCCGACTATCTTGCTTTGCTCATCTGCAACTACCCATGTATGCAGATCGTGAAGGTTACCTACGGATCGCTATATGATCTGGTGCCTGGCAGACGTTATCAAGCCCCTTACGGAACCTCCCGGCAGGCGTACCCTGGGACAGTCGAGCCGTCACCGCGTCGTCGTGAAGTAGGCAGAGGGGTCCTTGGACGTCACACAACGACTGCTGGTCGAAACTCCAAACGCGGCTACCAAAATAGTCGTGTTGCCCCTGGCCACTGCAGATACTTACTGTCTAGCACTGTCAAAGACTGAACTGATAGCGAGCACTGACAAGCATAACGTTATCTGAGGTAGCATTGATCTTTTGTTCCTGGCCGGTGTTCAATCCCCGTTTCCTTGGAAGGACGCAAAGTTTCCAGGACGGAACCCCTGTCGCTTGCATGTCTTGCAGGGTTGGTCGTCCAGTTGGGCAAGGTCCATCCAAAACCGAGCTCCATCCTGCCCATACAGAGAATCTTGCTTGAGGGTGGTCCCAATGATTTACACTATCGACATATTGTTGGTACACTATGGCGGTGTTGGGGTTCTCTAGCAAGCCATTGGTTCTAGTAAAGTAACGGCCGTCCTAGCCAGAAGCCATAGGTCTCACAAGGCCCGTGTGTAAGGCTTCAGTTCTGGAAGGGGCCGAAAACCAAGGCAGTTGAATTTCACCTGCCCCGAACCCGGCCAAGAGCATCATCGGATGCATCGGCCGGGGGATTTTACAAGACCGCAAACCTGGCCCAACGACCAACAAAAAGATCTCACACTGCTTGTAATTATGCTCCAAATGCTCCGTACCAATGGAAAGGCGCGTGCCTGTCTGCACATAGTAAGCGTTGCATCGCTAACGGCTGGTTATTGTAAATAACCAAAAGACTGACATTGGTACCAAACAAATTGGTGTGAGGTGAACTGCTGTCTGTCTGCCCTTCGATCAGTTCTTTTCCGTGCTGGCAGTTCCCGGTTCGCCCGGGTCGCCAGGCACAAGTGGGGCGATCGAGGCCTCAGCTAGGAAAATTGGCGGTTAAAACCCCACATCGTGCGTCATCCCAAACACGACCCCCGCAAGCTGCGCGTCGCCAAGGCGCCTCGTCACCAGACACCGCGATATTGTCCAGCTCGACATGGGCAAGGATTTCGTACTGTACACTCTGATAGGATTCCGTGGTATGTATCCAACTCCATTGTCTTACACGTGCATGCCTTTGCTACTCTTGAATCAAGCGGACTATAGGATGCAGTTACTGAGAGAAGCATACACTAGCTGTGCGTTATATACCGTACGGAGCGCTGTACTGTGGTACACTACATGTACTACCTATTTGAATGTCCCGTTACCTGCGTCCAAAAGACATGCAGGTCCACTCTATCATCGTGTCGTTCCGCGGTTCGACAACGGCATCCGAGTCTCCTAATGAATCCTGGCGCTTGAAGACAGCTTCAAGCAGTCGAAAACTACATCTATATGTACAGTGCAGTGTAGAGAAAGGGAGGCTCTGAAGTCACAGGAACAGTAGGGCTGTCAATCATCCTGTATGGCAGGCCATGGAGTTCCGAGTCGACTCATGTAGCAGTGTGCACTACAACGCTGTTCCAAGGCGTTCCATGTTGTAGCATGTATATACGTGCATACACCACTTATAGGTAGGGCCCTTGCTAGGTAGGTGTCTATTGTACTGTGCGCATGCAATACACTCGAGAAGATGGGTGCTCGTCAAGAGCTGCCACTCCCGCGGCTGCCCGGGTACTCCCGCGTTTAGGCTTTTTCATTGCAATCGCAGAATCAACGTCGGTGGCTGTCGCAGAATACGGGCTGGCTGGAGGATAATTCGAACAAGGGGAGACAATCAAGTGCAGAGGCATGCTCGTCCGAGGCTCAGCTATTAATGGGATTCTGTCCGCAACCTCTTGCCTTCAACGGGATTCCACGCTCGAGCAGCGTCAAAAAAGCATGCAGATGCAACTGTGGATTTTAACGTCCAAGCCACACCGAGCTGCAGCATGGGCAAAGTCCATGTTCCCTGGCATCGCGGCGCGCGCATCTCTATGTGGTCCACCATGGAAATTGCCCAGAACTGAGGTGGAAGTCTCCCCCGTTGGATCGGACCGCGGATGAGCGATCCAGAGACAACAAGTGGGGACGCTCCTGGGCTTGGATAGGTCAGATTTTAGCAATACGGGCAGAGATTGGAAACCCGGTGTTCCAGCAGGCTCCTGTCCATTCCACCAAAATCCCGATGAATATCCCTTCGAATACGGGAAAAGCCAAAAGAAGCTGCGTATGCTGTAGTGTACGCTACGCAGCTTGGCTTGGTGGTTCGATTCAGATGCGCCGCGTCCACGTATGCGCCTCACCGCTGCCCCGAGGACGGCTAGCAATTCGGTTTCACAAGGGAAGCCTGGGCTTGTCTTTTGTTCCTTATCCTGTTGTTCGATGTTAGGTGTTTCCTCCACTGCCCTGGTTTATCGGGACACCGCAGCACTGGCACTGCCCACCTCAACCTTACCTTGACTCACTTGGGTGCCCGCTTTGCAACGTGCGTTCCTTCCAGGTTCTGTCACGCTGTAACCCGAGCCGTCCGGTCTCCGAACCTTTTTGCCTGTTCCACCTGCTACAAGCATGCCCAGCATTTCAGCAGTCACGACCAACACCTAGACTCAAAGTCTCGTTGGGTGCAGAGACAGGTGAGCGGAGCCGAACGCACACCACAACCAGCGGCTTCCTGGCTGCTGCCTCACTCGCATTGACAAGGGCGTTCATTTCTATGAGTGCGATCTTTCCGCAGCTTCCTTGACCCTGACATCTCTCAATTCTTTGGAACTGGATTGCTTGTCGTGCTTTTCTGCAGAGACAGACGTTCCTGGCCCCCAGTTGCTTTCCGGCACCGACGGCAGCGCGCCTTGGCATCTAAAAAGACCTGGCAGAAGCTCGCTCGTTGCGCCGTCCGCTCGTTACCTAACTACTGTGGTAGTTACTCCATGCCCAGCATCCCGCACCAGTCGACAGCCCGGCCATCGGCAGCGCGGAACGCCACGAAATAGCACTGGCTGTGAAGCTGTGAACTTGCAGCACGCGGGAGAGGCGTACAGACCTTCTTCCCGCACCTCCCGTCGACCAGCGCCCCATACGCCGAACACCCTGAAACCAACCTGTCGAATCCCAGGAACCCCAGGCCAGTGGCCGCCGCACGACTAACTATCGGGTCAAGGCCGCACGCTCGTTTTACTGCATTACGCCGCTGGCCGTTAGCCGCGGGCGCTTGCGACGGGTGCGCTGGTCCTAGAGTTAGATTGCTCGGCACCACTGCGAAGCGCGCACGACTTCTGCAGCTGCGACCTCTGCGAAAAGCTCGACCGCTCGTTGAGCCAGAACGGGGAACTTGATGGGTTGGTGTGTGTGATAGCTGCCACTCGCTCTTTCAAGCCTCCAATCTGCAAGCCCCGTGGGCGAGTTCCGGACGCCATCACCGAACCGACCGGCACACGTTACCAATCGTCACTTGTTCTAAGATCGCGATCCGCGGCTCGTGGGGGTTGGAAAGTCTACGCCAGGGCGGCGAGAGGAGAAAGAGGAAGTAAAAAGGATCCAAGCTCAGAAAGCTGAGAAGCGGCAGCGAACTCGTCGCACAGGTGGGACACAGCACTATTGCCCGTTTCGGTCGAGTGCTTTCCACCGACGATCACTACAAGTCTTGCAGCTTGGAAACTTGTTCGGTCCACTATCCCGGATCGAGCCTCAACCATGGCACCCATGACGCCCCGACTCAAGATCCTATCAGGTAAGCCATGCCAACCTGTCCTGTCCCAACTCTCCGCCCTCTGTCCTCTTTTGTGTTGCCCTTGCCGCCCGCAGACTAGTGCGACCTGGGTTCCGGGGACGGGAAGCCCAAAAAGAGTGGGTTTCGCATTACGAACTCTCGAGCCGTCATCCCAACTCTTTCCCAGGCCCATCTCGGCACAACCACATTCGTTCTTTTTCCTCTTGAGACGACCGAGGAATTGCTGCATATGCGTCCTCGCTCGCAGTATCAGACATGTCGGATAGTGAGCTAATGCTGAATGTTGTCACAGTGGGCGGCAACTCCGTTTCCGCCTTCCTGTCGTGGAGACTTCAAGCGACTAATGCCTGCGACGTCACCCTCGTCTGGAAGACCGGGTTCGAGCATGTGTCGCAATACGGGATATCGTTCAAGTATGCGCTGCGCTTTCCCCGACTCAACGTCTCCCCTCAACTCCTCGCGCTAACGACATTGCGCCCTCAGGTCGCCTATCTTTGGTAATGAACGGTTCAAGCCCCGACATGGTATGTATCTATCGTCTTATTCTCTCGACCCCACCTACGATCCATGTGCTAACATCGGATTGATGCAGTCGTCCGGACACCGGAAGAGGCGGCCTCCCGCCGAGAAGGCGCATTTGACTACGTTATCCTTTGTATTAAAGCGCTTCCCGACGTCTACGACCTGGCCTCGGTGATTGATTCCGTCGTTACTCCGCAACACACATGCATCATCATCAATACGACGCATGCGCTGGGCCTCGAGTCTGCCATTGAGGAGCGGTTTCCGACCAATGTTGTTCTCTCTCTTGTTTGCGGTGCTGAGCTCGCCCAGCTCGGCGGAAGCGAGTTCGAACATAAGGGCTCGACCGAGTTGTGGGTCGGCCCTGCGAACAAGAATCCCAACATTCCGCCCTCAATACAGGACGACATGGCGCAGGCTCTGGCTATGACATTGAACACTGGCCAAGTCGATTGCAAGGTGTCGCCCAACATTCGTCAACAGCAATATGAGCGGGTAATTGGGTACGTTTCGCCTCCTTCCGCCGCAATCATATGTGAATTCTGACTTGGTTTCAGCCCAATTGCTTTTCACCCCCTGACTGTCATCTTCGAGACGCCAAACTACACCGCGCTGTTGGAGAAAGTCGGCGTGTCCAAGCTTGTATCCGACATTATAGATGAACTGCTCGCGCTGGCGGAAGCCCAGGGCTGCAAGTTTCCTTCCAATTTCAAGCAGAACACCATCGACGAGTTCACACGCTCGATCACTGAGAACATCATGTGGCAGGACTACACAGCGAGACGACCCATGGAAGTCGAGACCTACCTGGGCTCGCCCATAAGGCTATCCCAGGAAGCCGGCGTTAGCGTGCCGCGGGTCGAGACGCTATACGCCGTTCTTCATAACCTTAACCTGGTTAACCGTAGCCGGCCCAAGATCGACACCTCGGTGGCCGCACCACCTCAGCCGGGGTCGCCGTCTACCACGCCTTCACCGCTCCCGCGGATGTCGGCCCAAGGCCCTCCCCGGCCGGGACCTAATGGGATGCCAAACGGGAACGGTATGCCTCCCGGGAGGCCGCGACCCAGGGGCTCGTCCTCGATGGGGCCACCGGGGCCGGGTATGCGTCGTCCGCCGCCTGGCATGAACGGAGGCCCACCGAACGGGTACCCACGGCCACCGCCAAACGGGCGTTTGCCGTCAAGGAGAGGTTCCATGGAAGGCACAGATCTGGAAGAGTTCAGTCATCTAGTGCTCTACGACGACATTCCCGAAGGTAGTGAGGCTGGTTACCCGCAATCCAGTCCACATGATCTCGCCCTTAGGGAGAAGGAGTTGCAGTTGCGACAACGAGAGCTTGCCTTGAGGGAACAAGAGATGAGGCTAAGACGAGCCGCTGCTGGTGCGGGCCCAGGGCCTAGGAGGGGACCTGCCCCGCCCATGCGGGGTGGCGGCGGTATGTACGACGACGAGGACGACGAGGATGATGATTATTTCGACCCCGGTTCAATCAATGTGGGGCCGATGATCGATCCGGATAACTTCGACATGATGAGTGTTACCTCCAGGAAGAACCGGAAAGCGCCGAGCACCAATCCGGCACAGTTCCGTAAGAATCCCGAACAAGAGACCGGTCCGTCGCGCAGCAGATTTCGGCCAAGTTTTGGGAGAAATCGGTCGAGTCAAATCATGACTAGCACAATCCCTTCGCTGCACGAGGACATTATGGACGACCCTCTGCTGGGCTTCACTTCGAACCGATACGGCACCGTCGATCGGGGGGCCATGCATGCCGGGTCGAGGGCGAATTCTCTGACAGCTGCCCGCCTTGACGAGCTCCAGTACAATCAAGGACCTCCGCCAATGGGGATGAACGGTAACGGACCGAGGCGAGCGAGCCAGTCGCCAGGAAATCCATATAGCCCGTCGGTTCGCGGCGGCCCGAGCGGACGCCCGTCACCGCCGAATGGGTATCCCGGCCCACAGATGAACGGACGGCCATCACCTCCGGAGGGTGTCCGGCAGCCTATGCCCCGCTATCCTCCGGGTCACGGCAATACTGTTGCGCCACAGCAGGTCGAACAGCACGCTGGGGTGAGCGCCCTACATCCACCCAAGAACAACAGTTCACGAAGTCTGACCGGCAGTGCGAGCGCCAGCGCGGCCAGTGGTGATTCTGTCACCCTCGACTCAGAACCTTCGGCTCACAGCAGCCAGACTAGTCTGGGTCCTCGACCTCCGATCGGCGTCCGTTAAGCGTTCCATAACTGGCGCCGTGTAAGGGGCATCTGTTCCCCCGGATCCGTTGAGGAGGGAAGAAGAATCAAGCCTTTCTGTGTCCAGGGTGGGGTTCTCCCGCGCCCTCGAGACACGAATCACCGATTCCATTCAGTTAATGCCACGGCTGAGGGGCATGCACTTGGTCTAAAAACGAGCTAGCATATGCAAGCAAAACTGGTCTGGATCAGCCGGAGGACACGATGTTACAGTTGCATCATGGGGGTTTTAGACGGGAGTTGTTTGGCTGGGGGGAGGAAATCTTGGCTTAATCGACATCGGGCGAAGCGCACATCCTAATTCTTAGTGGTTCATGAGTCGAGTCGGGGCGGGCGGGAAAGCGAGATTGAGCCTGTATCCAGTACATAGGCATGTTTTATTTCCTTTGTATGTTTCTCTCTTCTGTTCCTTTTGGGTTCGTTCTTGGACCACGGCCCTCGACCCGGCGATAGACGTATTAGTCTTTGTGGTAATACTGACGACGGACGCCTCGCTTCCGTATGTGAAATGAAGAGATTTGCGGGAATTTCGGCGGAGTCCATCGTCCTCCGTCTTTTGTGTTCTTCAGGCGTGTTTCCCCCACTTGGGGTCCTCCCCACCTGGCTACGGGCGAACATGATAATGCAGGGAACTTCGTTGAGAAGGCGTAAGAGCTTGGTTCCAACGGAACGCTGGCTAGCAGCGATTGGTAATGGACGACGGGACGCGTGAAGGAAAGAGGTGCGGAAAGGGAAGGGAAGGCGAGGTGAAATGGCACTGGATCCATACCTATACAAGGTTCACGATCACACAATTCAGGGATGGCACTGTGGAGGTCGTTGTCTTCGTTGATCGGTGTCGAAGAATATGTCCAGTACCCTAAATCCTGAACTCTGGACCCTGAACCAGGTAATTACCTCGCTAGCTAGTATTGATTGAAATGATCTTGTGTATTGGGCGTCATTCTCAGTGTCCCGAGAAACAAACATATGGTGATTCTTCTTCATATCGGGACAGATTAGAACACCTCGTGCGGTCGTGAAACCAATGCATGAAACCCAACTGCCTCTACGCCACGGCTTCGTTACGACTCTAAGTATCTTAGAACCGCCCGAGTTGAGCCGTGGTCCCGGGAAGTCGGCAGGGCAAGCTTTCCCTTGGGTGCAGCAGCCGTTAACTAGGCAAATGTAATGGAGATGAAGGAAGTGTGGGTGATGTGCACTCTAACGAAGGTCGCTCCTCGTGAAATTTGCTGTATGCCTTGGACGATACGGAGCTAGAGTCTTTTGAGGTTTGCTCTACTCTGGTCCTGGCATACAACACCGTCCCAACATGTGCAAGCGACGTGTGTACGGCCGATGCAGTCTACGCGGCTCAACCCCGGCGCGAATACGGAACAACAACAGCAAGAACCAGAGGCTCAAAACTGGGTGTTCTGCGGAGAAAATGCTCGGAGAAGCGGGAGTTGAGAAGCTGCTCTTGGACCGGGCTTGTTGGTGACGCGCGGGGCAGGCTCCGCTAGGACGGTCTCCACACTCCACCAAAACTCAGCCCTACAGATCCATACACTAAGCTAACTCTCGCGCCACCTTTGCGCATGACGGATCGCGGACACCGTGAAAGGCGTCGGGGACAAAATCATCCAAAGCGGCGGTCTCAGACTTGAGGGCAAAACGCACATATAGAGAATGGCTGAACGAGTCAACGGACGGGCTGACGACGCTTGTACTCACCAGACTACCAGGTACACAGGATTTTCGAAGTGTGGCTGTGTGGTTGGTGCGTCGGACCTTCCCCAAGCCCACCACCCCCGAATAATCTGGTGTGTCTGGTGAGGAGACAAGACGAGGATATTCAATGAGAGACATTACACGTATGATGCAGGAAGCTTGTCTTTTCACAGCTTCAGAGGCCGGCTTTCCCTCTCCCTACCCTGCACTAGATGACCTTTTCCACAACGCTTCCGCTCCCGAGGGCGTCCTCGGTCCCGAACTGCTGGGCATCGCGGAATAGACGGCTTGCAAACTCAACGCCACGAGCTTACACACTTACTCCGATAGCTACTCTGCGGTCTCCCCAGAGATCGCCTTACGCGGCCGTTCAGGGATCACTCCGCGGCTGTCGCTTGGCGTCGTCCGGATTCCTGCGGTGCAACCGCCACCTCTCCGTGTGAGTGGTGTTTGCACACCCGGCTGTCAACGTCTTCACGCTGAGAAGTATGGCAGGCTAGATCCATGATGTAAGGGCCGCGCGGCAACCGCACGGTGTCGGTGCGCCGCCTCGCCCCGAATCCCCGTTGGGCGCCCCCCTACCTGGTCGGAGGTTCCCCGGATTTTCATGTGGGAGCCCGGAATCTTGGGGTTAGCCTCGCGGTCGGGCATTTCTCAGGCCGTGAAGTATTTACATCATATATATATATAAGTAATGGGGCAGCCAGGCAATGACTCCGCAACCTTCGGCTTTCATCAACATCTGCCTCATTCGTACAATTGCTGTTGATATTCCAATCTATATTCCACCCCTGGAGCCCTCCCTGGTCTCTCTTTGAAGCTTGCCCCAGGTCGTTATATTTGGCACGTAATCTTAAGCAGAGTCCTCGGCCATGAAGGCCTCAGCTTTAATACCTATCGTCGCTTCCGTCGGGGTTGTCCACGCTCAGTGGTGGGCCGGCGCCCCAGACTGTGCCGTTCGTTCGCCTCTTCTGATCCCATAAGCAACCCGTTCTAACACTTGTGTCAACAGCACGGATGCTTCTCCTCGTGGTGGTCCTCCGCTACCGCCTGGCCCGCACCTACCAGCTACTGTGAGGCCACCCAAGGCGCCTCCGTCTCGAGCTGCATCAGCTCGGCCTGCCAGGCCACCCCTACCGCCGCCGTTTCCTACAGCTCCCTCTCCAGCTCCCTTTGCTCCCAATGGTCTTCGTGTAGTTCCGCCGGCTCCACGGGGGTGTACACCGTCACCGCGCCAGGTAATCTTTTGCTTCTTCCCTCACTTCCGCCCGGCCCTTGGCCCCTCTCTTTTTGACACGGCTTATTGACACACCTCTCAGCATTCACCGGGTACTGGCACGGACCTGGCCGCAATGGGAACGGCAACGGCCCGGGTGGCTATCACGACTGGGATGGCAACTGGGGCGACGACCGCACCGATGACCGGTCGGAATGGGAACAGTGGTAGGTTGAGACTCGGGCTCTTTTCCCTTCGTTTCTACATTACTCTACCTCCTTCTGAACACCACGACACTCCTAACTAAGACGCCTTTCTGTCTCTCACCCAACCCAACCCCCGTTTCTTGTCCCGGTATCAAGAACCCAAAAAGCTAACACCATGACCCCAGGACACGCACCTGGTCCGGAGGCGTCTACACCGTAACCGGCTGCGAATGGGACGGCAGCCCGTGGGCCGGCGGGCCCGGCGGGTGCGGCTTCGGCGGTGCGGCGGGCTCCCCCTGGGGCCCCTGGGGCAGTGGCTGGAAATGGAACACCATCACCCAGACCATCACGCAGGTCGTCACCGTCACCAGCGAAGGCGGCGTCACGGCGCTGTCAACCTCGGTCGGCCTGGCGGCTGTCGCGCAGGCCGTCAGCGGGGACGTCACGAGTACCAGTGTCATTGGCGCGGTCGAGACCACCGGTGCTGGTGGTGGTGGCTCGAGCGGAGGCGGTGCTGCGGCCGGAAGGAGCGAGATGTTGGGGGTTAAGGTCATGGGGGCTGTGTTGGGCGGTGTGGTAGCTGTTGCTGCACTGCTCTGACCTGCTGTGTTTGCGGCTGCGTTATGGTGTAGGGGTGGGAAGGGTCTGGGAGTATGCTGGACACTCTTTGGTTATTCATGGCTTTTTTTTTTTTTTTTTTTTTTTTTTTTTTTTTTTTTTTTTTTTTTTTTTTTT
>MU860200.1:0-48694 GCA_033296875.1 Achaetomium macrosporum | reverse complement strand
ATGTGTACATGCACGCTCCAGTAAATTTTGGGTGGGGGTACATGACGACTTACCGTCTGCCCAATCAGGTTAGATACAGGCCACGGAGTGGAACTCTTCTTTTTTGTTCCCCTTCCTGCCCTCGAATTCTAAGTTCCGTCCTTTCGTCGATGATCCTTGCTGCAAGACAGTCCGAGAGCGGAAATTCATTGAATGGGATGGCGAATGGTGCCCTGCTCCCCTGCTTCGACCAGTATCTCAACTTTATAAGCTGACTCGGGGCATACGTATACAGCTACAAGACATACCCGGCGCCTGCAGAACAAGCTGAGCTCTGTCTCATTCCTGCATCATGATGTCGTGACCAGTCGGCATGATTCCGGACATCTTCCTCGCATCCCGCGCCAAGGAGCGGGGTCACCCGATGCGGTGTACATACAGTACGACACTGCACCAACGCAACCTCGTTGGTGCGGAATTCTTCAACTCTTGACAGGGTTAGGGAGGGCTTGGCCCCACAGTCGAGAAATCTACTACAAGACCACATCCAATGGAGAAAGACAGAATGTCTGGAGGACATCGTCGCCGATGGATTGGGACTTGCGACTGTTCCCAGAGCTCTTTCCCCTCTTGCCCCTCGGGGGCTCGGCATCTCAGGGGTTACCAGTAAAGATTTGATGCCGAACTGGCCTCTTTGTAGCGAGCTTCCCCGGTACCCAGCCGCTAACGAACAAACTAGAGATGCATTGTACACGTGTAGATGCGCAGAGATGGGGAAAGGTCCCGGAAATGGAACCCAAGCCGTCGGCAGTCGGCAACGCATGAGGAGGTAGGGTAGGATACACCCGGTTCCCTGGATCTACTCTTTTTATGTGAGGTTTGAAGATCCCGTCCAATAAAGCCGACTCACTTCCAGAGACTCTCTCTTCTCCAAGCCTATTATTTACTATATTTCTCCCGAAAATGAGGTATTACAGCCGCAAACTGAGGTCATCCCTCACCCTTCTGCTCTTCTCACCCCTCTCAACCCTCGCCGTCTCGACGCCCACGACCCTCTTCACCCTCCCCGGACCCGTAGCTCCCCAATCCTGGTTCGAAAACCTCGCCGTTCGCCCCAACGGACTGATTCTCGCCACCCGCGGCGATGCCGCCGAGATCTGGCAAATCGATCCCTCCACGGGCGACGGCGTCCTCCTCGTCACTGTCGCAGGCACCTACAACCTGACAGGCATCGCCGAGGTAACCCCACCGGCATCCGCCTGCTCCACGCACCGCTCACGACGCGCCATCGGCCAAGCCAAAAGCTGCACCCCCAAAGAAACCTATGTCTTCGGCAGCTCCCACATCCCCGCGCCCCTGCAAGTCGAGCCGGGCAGCGCCAAGGTGTGGACACTCCAATTCAGCGAGGACAACAACACCCCAACCGTCTCCCTGCTCGCCGCCCTGCCCAACGCAGGCTTCATCAACGGCATCGCCGCCTTCGGCCCGGGGCGCGACCGCGTCCTCCTCAGCGACACCCAGGCCGAGGCCGTCTACCTCATGGACGTGCGCTCGGGGGAGTACACCACGCCGCTGACTAGCATGGCGGGCATCAACGGCATCAAATCTTCCCCAGCCCAAGGTTCGGGGAGGTATTATTACCTGTACTGGGCGAACCACGCCGCGGCAAGCCTCAGCCTGGTGCCGGTTGACCCGACCACGGCGGTGGCGGCGGGTCCGGCGGAGGTGTTGGCGGGTAACCAGTCAATTGATGACTTTGCGATCAGGGTGGATGAGAGTGGGAAGGGGAAGGCGTATATTGCGGCGCAGTATGAGAATGCGGTTGTGGAGGTAACATTTGGGCCGGCGCCGTCGTCGGGAGCGGGGACGACGAGGCTTGTTGCGGGGAATTTGAGCGGGACGGGGTATGGGTTTGTGAGTGCGGTTGTGTTTGGGAGGAGGAAGGAGGATAAGGGGCTGCTGTATGCGGCGGTGGGACAGGGGGGTGGGAGTGCTTCGGTTGTGGTGCTTGATCCGAGTCAGTGAGAAGGGAGACGGGGTTGGGGGGCTAGGTTACGGGTAAGGCGAATGGGAGGGGATTGTAAGTAGGTCTTAGCTTACCATTGCCAGTTTGCCACTTTGGAGGTGAGATACATTGATAGTATTCAAGTTCCATAGACGGCATCGTAACTATGGGCGTGACGCCCTGGGATACTGGTAATGGAGTGTGAGATCGTCGCCCTTCCTGTTGGACAATGGATTGCCGAAGACGTGTCTTGCCACAGGTGCCTTTCAAGCCCTCCCTCATACAGCCCACATCCTAGTCTTGCCCAGCTCTCCATCCTACAACACCAAGACACACACATCGACTGATGGTATTTGGCCACATCTGCATGCTCAAACAGCTCCTCAACCCTTAACCTACACCACCGATATCCTGACTTGTCCCGACGCTTCGGCGCTGGGCAAATCTCAAGCGCCAGCTTGCGTTCTAGTAAGGTGTTGAGGGTTAGGGTTTCCGTCCCTGTAGATTAGTTCCAGCCAGCCACCTATAGTTGAGCTTTTCCTTCCTTGCACACACAACACTATGACAGGCATCACGACCAGTCCCTTCATCCCACACAAGGCCATGGGCTTGTGGCCGTGGGGCGTGGCTGTCGAAGAGAATGCCATGCTCGAAATTTGAACGCTGTGTTATCTGCCGCTTATCTATGGATATTGGGTGTCTAGGTACTGTGGGCAATGCCACAGAGCTGGAACTCCGCGAGAGCTTGTGGAAGACCGACTTGGGTTGGTTCCGTCGTTGTTGTTCGTACACTTTTATCTCGCTCTTCGCTAAGTGCCGCGCGCGGATACGGGGGCGCCGGGCGATGGGACCATATAGAAGGTGGGAAGAACGCCCATGGACTCCTAACTGTGGTGAGGGAGAGAGCGTGCGTCTTGATGGGCAGGACCGATGGGTGAAGTGTTAACACATCCCGCGATTACTCAAGAACACCCACAAACAACAACGCAATTACCCGCCAGCCATCCGATCTTGCTAGAAGCCGGCCCTATGATGGTGGTATCAGGAGCAGACTTCCTAGCAGAGCCTCATCCAGGGACTGGTCGAATTTCGCATGTCAAGGGTCTCCCACATACACCGCTAAGGTGTGGCCGCGGGTCGAAAGCAGTCGTACTGATCCGTGTCGGCTCAAGGCTCCAGCACTCCCTTTCTCCAGCGTTCCTTGACCGGCGGGGTAGCCACAGATTGAATCGACGTCCTCGTCTGGCACAGGTGAACAGGCCCCTGCCGCAGAAGCCACGCAAAAGTCCCGGGCGCGCAATCTGCCGTCTCGTTCTCAGGCATATCCCACAGTATTCCCAGCATCACATCGTTGGTCAACCCCTTGCCGTGTGCGACCTTCTGCATGCTACTCCTGGTGAGAAGCCGCCAGACAAGCTTCGAGGCTTCCGCGTACTCGGGTGCTGACGGATCCGAGTCCAGACGGAGAGCTAGGAGATCGCGCAGCTTCGGTCCCTCAAAGCCAACTAGCGACTCGGCGCCCCAGTTCTCATCGACGGCGCGGAAGACGAGTACGTTGTTCTCCCAATAGTCGGCACAGGAGAAACCGTCGCCGGCATCGTCCAGGTGTGTGAGCCGCGTCCAGCACACGACCTGGGCGATGTACTCGAAGACCATCCTGGCATCGACCTTGAAGTTCCAGTTGAAGTTGGCTTGTTTGCTGTCGTCGAACGAGCTGGTGGTAAGAGCGAACTGGAGTAGGGGATGCGTAATGATGCCGCTGTAGTTTGTGTGACCTTGCCACACATGCACAAAGAGGTCATGCCTTTGACATGCCCGGTCAGTACTAGCTGGGGAGCCAAGTTGAGTCCCCGATGTTGGACTTACCAGCGCTTGATGAAGGGGTCGCCCTTTCGTGAGGCAACAAAATGGTTGGCGATAGTCTGCCCGTACATGAGGGGAACGCTGATTCTGAACAGCGAAGACTCATCGGCAAGGGTGTCCCAGCAGACGCGGTCAAGATGGCGGATGAGCATGATGCCCAGCAGCCCTTCAATGAAACAATCTGATCAAGCCTAAGCCTAACTCAGCCCATTCGATCATAAAATAAGCAATATAGAACATGTTAGTTAACTAGAAGATGCAGAAGAAAACAATACAGCCTCTGAAAGCAAGCAAAATCAACCAGTTTGTTTTCGGGGAGGGGAGAGGCGAAGGGGGGTTGAAGGGGATATCAGGAATAAAATAAACCTTCGAATCGTTCTGAAACCAACTTCCCCGCACTTATTAATCAGGGTTTTACTTCTATAATTCTTGCTGTCTTCATCATCGTCTTTGATCCTTGTACTTTTCACCCGTGTGAACATGGATTTGCTTCTCGTTGCGTTGTGATCGTGAAAATTCTTTACTCGACGCAGACCGCGGCCAAACACCGAATAAAGCAACACCAATATATGGTACAGAAAGTAGTCCAACGCCAATTAAAATGGCAAACGGGTATCAAAAGCAGGCTCAGGGTCGGATTCAATGTCGGGCATACGCGATTGAAAGCCACTCTTAGAAATATCCAGCCATTGTTGTGGCGCGCCGACTTTAAAGGCTGTTGTTTGGGTGGGATGGGCTTTCTGTGGGGGAGATTATACCTCTTTGTAGAGAAGACGCCGTCTGAGTCCCCCATTCTCTATTTTTCGCGTTTTTGACCTTGTGCGAGCCAGTCTAGGGGCATCGAATTTCGCAGCTCAACGGAAGTACCTTTGTCGGCACATAGCCAGATCTTTACTGTGCAACTCTTTACTAACTATAGTTAACGGGACCTTTTCAAAAATTCAAAGTTAAAGACAGATAGCCGCCCCCGCCCTCGCCACAGAGAAACCAAAAACATACAATACTGGTGCCTCGCTGGTCTCAATGTGACACCCAAGCCATAGCTGCCAGACGACATGTTGCCGGGACCGCTCGTCAGCATTTACCAGCAGTACAAGAAAGACACCGACTCGGTGGCGTCTTGGCTCGCATCTACGGCCAAGGCCTGCGGATGCCCCGCCGACCTCGTGTCGTCGGGATCCTGGGATGTGCAGGCGCCCGCCCACCGAGACGGCACCAGGCCGAAGGGCAAGAAGAGCAGTAAGCAAGACCGCGGCGGCGGCAAATACATTGTCGCGCTCGCCGACTTTGTCCCCCTAGCCAAGTTCATCGCCGGCGCCGCCAATGCGAGACCCGTGTCGGTCCCGGACTCCTTCGTCGTCACCATCAACCGCCTCATCGCCGTGCGGGCCGGTTTCGGCAAGCGCCTGGCCGAGCACGGATTGAAACCCGACGACGGCGCGGATGCCAGGCACAGCTACTTTCTCGGCATACTCGAGGCCGTCCGCGATGCCCTCCGGCCCCGCATGTCTACTCCGGCGGCGGCTGCCGCTGCCGCTCCTCGCTCCTCCGACGAGGCGGCCGATGGCCTCGCCAACCGATTCTCCGCACTGACCATGTACGAGCCCTCCGAGGCCTTCCTCAATGCTCCGAGCATCGAGAGGCCGCAGCCCGTGCGCGAGGACAAGACCGCCTACGAAGCCGAGCAGCAGGTGTCTATCCAGGACCCGCTGTCCGCAATGTCCATGATGATGGACGATCTCAGCCGGATCCGCTCCGTCATCAACTGGATCTGGTCCAACTACGGGTCGAGCAACTTTGACCTTGCCGCCTCTGCCGTGGCAACCAACACGGCCACCGAGCTAGCCCATAGCATCATCGACGATGTGGTCCCCGTCTTCGAGCATCACGGCGGAACATGGAACGTGTTGAACAAGTACTTTCTGGCCTGCTGCCTGGCAAACGGCCTCACCCTGGATCAGCTCAAATGGACAGACGCGACAATTCGGGCTTCAGCTGAGACACGTACAGGATCGCTGACCGTATCTACCTCATCGCATACCGCATACTGAAGAGCTTCCTCGACGTACTCAAATCACGCGACCTCCCGCTGGCCAAGGAAGGCTTCTTTGGCAAGTACAATGCCGCGAGCGATGCGGCCACCAAGACGGGCCAGCAGCTGGCCGACGAGGACACGATCCTGCTCATGGAGTTCTTCACCGAGCTGATGGTGGTGATCCGGCTCATCCCGAACTACCCGGTGCAGGACGACTTCCTGCGGGGGATGAGGGAGATGGACCAGACGCGCCAGGTGCCCTTCCACCTTGTCTTTGCCGCCCAGGTCTTCCTCGACATACACCACACGCTCCGGGCCAAGGCCGCCTCGGGCGGCGTGCGGGCCGTGGTCGAGGCCACCGTCATGCACAGGGAGCTCGACAGGCACTTTGAGTTCCACCGGGATCTCAAGATCGCCACGTGGCCGGCAGTAAACGAGCACCTGGTGCGCGAGCTGCGCAGGGAGATGGACTGGGTGCTCAAGGACCCGGTCTACCAGGCCAAGGTGCGCGCCATGAGGCAGCGCGGCATGCCCGTGGCGCCCACCATCCGGCCGCACCGCATCCTGCACTACTCGCCGGTGCTCGCCGGCCTGATGCTGTTCCAGCTGCGCATCCGCACCTACAAGGTGGGCATGGCCGTGGCCAACACCTGGGGCTCCGTCCAGTACGCCTACCACCTGTACCACGCCCTGCAGACGCGCCGGCTGCTGCGCGGGCCCTGGATGGACATGGGGGTGGCGCAGTCGCTACTCGGGGACGCGCGCTACTCGGGGACGCGAGCTTCTTCGTCGGCGACCCGCCGCGCTCGCTCGACGGCTGCTTCAAAAAGTTTTGCCTGCAGATGGGCGTGACGGCCGCCGCGCTCGCCAACCCCAGGCAGCGGCGCAGACAGCAGCACGGTGTCGGCGTCAACATGCTGGCGTCGCGCGCCGGCCTGCGCGGATTCCAGGACGAGGGCCTGCCCGTGTCGTCCATGTTTGCTGAGAGATACCTGGGCGGCTCGGGCCAGATGCGCTGGACGCCCCAGCACATTGACGACATCCTCGCGCGCAGCGACTGGGAGGTCGAGGAGGGCGCCGACGACCAGGTGAGCGGCGCGTACCTGATGAAGCAGGTCGATGGCGCGGCCAGGGGCAGGGGGAAGGGCAAGGGCAAGGACAACGACAGGGCACCGCCATCGTCGGCCGTGCTGTCGCCGGACCGGCTGATCAGGTCGCTGGTGGATGGTGCTGCACGCCGAGACGATCGAGATGGCGTTCCCGTACCTGACGCTGCACCGGCAGTGCTGGCGGCTGCTGCGGGCTGTCAGGGGCGCGTGCGACGCAGTGCTACGCGCGCTGTACACGCCCGCGTACCTGGAGCGGGAGTCGGAGCTGCCGTTTGTGGTGGGCTACGTCTTCATGGCCGCCTGCGAGGCGCCCGTCGCCGACCTGCGCCCGCTCCGCTACGCCGCCGCGGCCTTCAACGACTGGCTGGGCACTGGGAAGCTCACGCTGTCGCTGGAGGTGCTGAGGAAGATGGGGCACCATGTCGAGTTTGTCGAGGAGACTTCGGACGCGGAGGAGGAGGAGGAGGAGGAGGAGAACTCGAAGGAAGAGTAAAGATACCTGATTAGGAACACCTCGATCTCTACGGTACCTTACGTAAGTGAGCCGCCCCTGCCTATTGCGCTTCCCTGTGTTGTGCTGGAGGGCGGGTTGTTGTTGTTGGCCAGGTCGAAAAACCATCCCTCGAACCACCAACCTACCAACCCACAATTCAGTCACATTTTGGCTCTCCTCTTCAGGTCCCACGATGCCATCCTAGTCTTGGCGGGCGGAGGCTTATGCCGAACGCGACAAACGGAACATTTCGATCCGTGCCCCGCTGTCCCTCATTTTCGGCCCGCCAACCCAGCGCATCGCGACCGCATGGCGTTCACTCCCACCTGCGGCGAGGTCGTGCTTCTCTGCGGCCTGAAGAAGTGAGTTAGTACGATTCTGGCGGCCGGCTTGGCCACCGCCGCCCCTTCCTGGCAGGCATGGGAACATCGGCGTTTGCTCCTCCAGTCAGTCGTTCCAACAACCACCTCGGGAGACTGTTCTTGCGAGCATTAAGCGTTTCCAATGCAACACTGCCCCACAAGCCCACACACGATTCCCGGAAATAGGGATGCCTCGACGGCACACCCCCTGATCCGAATCAGACCAAGGACCGCGCATTCTCGGGTGACGGGGATGGCGTCGTCAGCTCGAAAGCGAGGGATATAAAGACGTCTCGGTCTAAGCACCGTCCTCAATTACCACCCTTGATGATTCTAGGCAAGCACCCCTTCCGCCGAAAGCCATCATGAAGTCGTCCATCCTCGCCGGCATCTTCGCCACCGGCGTCGCCGCTCAGAGCGGGCCTTACGGTCAATGTGGCGGGAACAACTACAATGGTCCAACGACTTGCGTTTCGGGCTACCGCTGCGTCTACCAGAATGACTGGTACAGCCAATGCTTGCCGGGCGCTGACTCAACGACCCTGAAGACTACGACGACCGCTAGGAGCACCGCTACTAGCACCACCTCAGCGCCTGCTACGAGCACCTCAGCCCCCTCCTCCGGCAAGAAGCTCAAGTGGCTTGGTATCAACCAGTCCAGCGCCGAGTTTGGTCAGGGTACTTACCCCGGCACTTGGGGCAAGGAGTTCACCTTCCCTTCGACTTCGTCGATTCAGGCAAGGGCAACACGATGATATGCACTGAAAGAAGGAGGGATGTACTGACACTAGCTCTTAGACTCACATCAACGATGGGTACAACATCTTCCGCGTGGCCTTCGCCATGGAGCGGTTGGTGCCCAACACCCTGACATCGTCTTTCGACCAGGGGTACCTCAAGAACCTGACCGAGGTGGTCAACTTCATCACCAGCAAGGGTGCGTACGCGGTGCTCGACCCGCACAACTTTGGGCGGTACTACGGCAACATCATCACCGATACCAACGCTTTCGGCTCCTTCTGGAGCAACGTGGCCAAGCAGTTCGCCTCCAACCCGCTCGTCATCTTCGACACCAACAACGAGTACCACGACATGGACCAGACCCTGGTGCTCAACCTCAACCAGGCGGCCATCAACAGCATCCGCAGCGCGGGCGCGACCTCGCAGTACATCTTCGCTGAGGGCAACTCGTACTCGGGCGCGTGGACCTGGAACACCACCAACACCAACCTGGCGGCTCTGACGGACCCGCAGAACAAGCTGATCGTCGAGATGCACCAGTACCTCGACAGCGATGGCTCGGGCACCAGCGCGACCTGCGTCAACAGCGACATCGGCGTCCAGCGCGTCATCGGCGCCACCAACTGGCTGCGCGCCAACGGCAAGATCGGCGTCCTCGGCGAGTTCGCCGGCGGCGCCAACTCGGTCTGCCAGACCGCCATCACCGGCCTGCTCGACCACCTGCAGGCCAACAGCGACGTTTGGGCGGGCGGTCTCTGGTGGGCGGGCGGCCCGTGGTGGGGCGACTATATCTACAGCATGTTCGTATTCCCTTCCTCTCGTTCAAGTAAGAAGCTGGCAGGAAGGTTGCTGACATTTGACCAGTGAGCCACCATCGGGCACCGCTTACACGTACTACAACTCGCTGTTGAAGAAGTACGTCCCTTAGAGAGCTGTCGTGGACAGGGGTAGGTCATAAAGGAGGATGCAACATATCGAAGAAGGGGCAAGGGCCTGAGAAGGTGATCGAAGGCTTGAGGGATGCATGATAGCCCCTTGGCTATCGCAGATGCATCGATTCGTTTGTATATATTCATCATACCGCACGAGTGGCCTGGTTTATCAACAGGATGGGACGCAGCATTTTCTTCCCTCCCATCCCCCAAGGCTCCCTCTGCTCTTCCGCTGCACTTTGTGTCATCCAGCTGACATCCTTACCTTACTAAGTCCACTCCCCACTTGACCCTCTCGCCTACAGCATTTTGCCTGGCTCTCAGGGGTAAATGGCCCGAAAGCAAGGCTCAGGGAGGCAAGGCAAGCGAGAGATAAGTTTCGCCGATAGTCCGAAAAGCTTCTCAAACTCGACCTGCTTTTGCCAATCCATGAAATCCAACCACTTGCAGCGGCCTGGCGGTATGCGCTGCAACAAAAGAGGGTGGCAGGTGCCCCAGGACTGCGCGCAATGCGGTCGGAGCGTTTTCCAGTCGCAGCGATACGTTGGGGGTGTAACATGGGCCCTGGAGGCCAGGTCGAACCCACTTGCGTCGCTCGTTACTCTCCCCTCCCAGGCTGACTGCAAAAACACCTAATGCACTCTCCCTACGCATGAAGCTCTCGCCTCCTTGTAGCGCGACGCACCAACCCAGATACATTATACACCTTACGCTATTCTCGACGTCGCAGTCAGCTCAGTGAGAGAGGAACAGCGCAAAGATGCGATCGCGTCAGGAAGTGACCGAACGTGAGAGCTATCCTTGAGGCCTGGGCATCTTACCTGGGCAATGCCTGATGTGGCTCGGCAGAGCCGGAAGAAGTTGCTCCGGGAGACCAGGACACCTCCGTATCCGAATCGACACCGACCCTCCCCGGGGTTTTGACTTTGACCCTTCATGAAGAGGAGGGCGTTGGCATGACGGCGCCCGACCACTACAAGCACCGTCGGCTTTCCTACGCCCATGCATACAACCAGCCATATGCGCTCGTGGAATACGAAAAGTGCCGGGTCGTCATCGAGTCCTTCTCGGGCACGGCAGAAAGACCCATGTGGAAGGGGCGTCGCTGCACGCGCAAGTTCGACGTGTCGCAGTTTGCCGTGCTGATCATCTTCTTATACCTCCGCGACTTGGTTGCCGGTCGGGGAGAGGGGCCCCATGATCTGTTTCTGGGTGCAGCACGCGTGGATCTCCTCGACGCCCTGTGGAAGTGGGAATCCGGATCGCGATGGCTGGACATCCAGGATGGCACCGGCAGGATTCGAATCAGCCTCCAATACCGGCACGTCGGGACCAACCGCTTGGATATATCATCCGACTTCAGGTGCCTGTTCAACAGCCGATACAGGAAGGAGGATAAGCAACAGATATACTTTGCAAAGCGAGTCCCGGCATCCGAAGCAGCACTAGCAGCATACTCCCGGAAGATCAGCCATCCTTTCATCTCACCGCTAATATTCACCCTACACGCAGTCGACAACGGTAGCTTATACCTCCTCGCTCCCTCAGTGAATGGCGGATACCTGGTCCGCCATCTTCAGCGCGATCGGTGCTTTCAACACGAGAGAGCCCGACTGACTGTACGCGGCCGAATTGGTCTGCGCACTGGAATATCTACACGAGGTTCACGTCGTCGGCTGGTTGAAGCCGCGGAACGTTCTCCTAGACTCCGTCGGCCACATCACTCTTTGCGGATTCGGTCTCTTCAGGGAATCTGGCATTGCGCATGGGATTCCTGAATATCCAGACCAGAAGTCCTCCTCGGCCAAGATAAGGACGGCGACTGTAGGACGGAAGACTGGTGAACCTTAGGTGTTTTCCTTTACGAAACGCTTACTGGACTGCCTCCATTCTTCCACGACGATCCCCACGAGGTACACCGTCAGATCCTGGGAGATCAGCCTGTCCCGATTCCCGACTCGCTTCCCGACACCACTAGGGATTTTATAGGGAAGCTGCTCGACCGACAGCCTGACCGACGTCTCGGGGCCCATGAAGGAACAGCACAGATCAAGGCGCACCCGTTCTTTAACGGTGTCGACTGGCACAGGGTCCTCCAGCACAAGTACTATCCCACATTCAAACCCGGCCACGTCGAAGGGCGTGCGTTTACGCAAAATGGAGTGACGGAACCACCTGCGCCTTTTCAGGGTTTTACGTACAACCGAGCAACGCTGTTGCGTAGGGCGAAAACTGACACTGGCAATTCTACGGCTTCAAAGACTCATCAGACGATTGAAGAGGAGGCCGTCCGAGAGCTAGTATGGGAGCCTAACCCTGGCGAGTTCCATATCTACAATCACATCACACAGACAAGAGGACCAATCCGTCCTCGACATGCCGCAGATGCCGTCGCGTGCAGGGACCTCCACGCCACCACTGATCCCACGATCCCAAGTCAACGCCAGAAGCACGAGGCCCTAGAGGCGGCATTACAAGCCGGGTATGACGACATCGTATCGCAGTTGCTAGCGAACCACGACATGGATCTGAACATACTCATCTCCGTCGGCGAACCGCCCAAGCAAACCACCCCACTGAAGTGGGCCACAGAGCAAGACAACCTCAGCTTAGCCCATCTCTTCCTCACCAAGGGCGCCGACACGAATTTCCCACGCGCTAACGGCGCGCTCGCAAGCCACCACGGAGGGCCGGCGCTGATTAAAGCGGTCGAAAGAGGAAACCAGGCCCTCGCCGCGCTCCTCGTCAGCAGCACAAACCGCGTCGCCTCGGCCCGCGCGCTAGGCCTCACCGTGGACCGGCAGGACGCGGGCATGGCCGCGCTCCTGCTGCCGGCGGGCGTGCGGTGCGACTTCGAGATAGACGACCGCCCCGACCCGCGACACCCCGACGACATCGCGAGCTATGGCTTCGAGCTGTCCGAGCCAGAGGAGTTCCTGCCCCCGCTGGTCCGGGCCGTCAGGCATTGCAACGTATGTATAGTGCGGTTGCTGCTCGTGCATGGTGCGGATGCCAATGTTGGTTATCACAATCTGCGTATACTACCGCGGGATGACGGAGAAGGACACGGGATACTACTGCCTCAAGCGCGGGAAGACGCCGCGTGGTTCGAGTGCGGCCGCGTCGAGCTGACTGTGGCGTTGCGCCGGGCGGATATCGTGCGGCTCCTGCTTTCCGCGGGCGCCGATATTGGCCGCGCGCAGCCCGTGTGGAATGTGGCCGGCCATGAATGTTGTTGAACCGTGCACCCTGGTTCAGGGGGTGCCAAGACAGGCCCACTGCGGCTGATGATACCAGCATTGGAGTTTGTCCATCAGGACCACTCCATCTTGATCAGAACAACCAACAATACAACATCTTGATCATCATCAATTTGATCCTTCCGATGGAGCCTGTGATACCTGCATCCCACACTCTAGTTTTCGCTTCGGATACCTCTGTGGTTCAACAAATGTGCGGTAGTGCCGAGGAACGTGTACCAGAGGGTTAGGGCCGGTTTGAGGGCGGCGAAGAAGACATACAGCGAAACGGTGAAGGAAAGTTGACGGGGAGGCTTGCTTCAGGGGTCGTTGCAGTGGCGGGTCTGCCTTAGCCGGGTAAGGTAGCCATGTTGGCGGGAGACGTGCGGCTTCCTTCCTTGGTCAGATCGGGGAGCTTCATTGATTTCGGGGCGTTCTTCACTGGGCTTCTGTCCGTTATGCCAAGATGGTTGAGATACTAGATCAGATCAAGCATGGTATTCCTGCCGGGTCTGGACTCTGTCGTTCAATGTTTCTACGCCATTATGAAGACAAATGGCGACTCTTCCTGGTCCAGCATGAATGGTATGTACGTCTCATTAGCACCTAAAGCTACGGACTGATCGCGGCAGCTTCAGGGGACAGTACCATAGCTAAGTGTGTATCCTTCCAGCACCCTCGATACTTCCACTCCACCAATCCACGCACTTCCAGAGCAGACCGGACATACCGTAATTCCCCCCCTGGAATACGAACCTGAGGTGAGCTGTCTGAAGCTCATGCAGGCGGAGAGGAACTTGCTGCGCGTGTCAGGTGGAAGGAGCTACCCTCCGGTGTGGGACGATAAACAATTGGTGGGCAGAGCCGGAAACCATCCCCAGAACATCATCATCCGGGATGACTGGGCCTACAATAATTATCATACCTGCTTTTTCTGCGGGGTCGAGTTGGGTGACAGGGATCCTGGACCTAATGAGCAGACCACATCCCAGCCAACACACGCAGCTGCTAATGCCAGAGGTCACGTTGTGCATGCAAAAATATCGCCAATTCAGGTACCGGCTCAGAATTCATGGATGTGCTGTGCTACCGAGATGGTAAAGGAGGAGATTGCCATTGCTCATATTGGCAAGGATCCGACCCTGTCGTGGCTGTGTTCAACGGGAATGGAAGGCAATCATGTTGGTTTGCTCGCTCGCTTCTGCAGTGCTGCGTCATAGCGGTTGGACCCCTAAGCGATCCTGTCCCACCTTGAAGCTCCAAGTCTCCGCGCTGGGTTGTACCGCCTTGATATCACGTCACAGCGTGTCTCAACATTAAGGTTGCGTGCGGAAGACAAAACACCACTCTCACTTTTCCAATCCTCTGAGGCTTGCAACACCTATTGCTATCGCCATTATGGCCAATACGGCTTCAGGTCTCGTACACAGCTCTTCCTCGCCGAGCCGCAAGACGACGGCCATGGATGGGGAAGTACTAGTATGTGGTTGCATGCAAAAGCTGCGGAGGAGAAGCTTGACATCCGAGCATGAGCGGTGCTAATTCCGTGTCTCTTTCAGGGCCTCGGGTATCAAGACGCCTCCACGGCCGGAACAAACGAACTCGGCTATCCCGTTCTTCCAAACTTCGATGACATGAGCCAAGGGAGCCTATCCCTATCCTTCTCCGATTCGACGACTCTGAATACCGGTACGCCATTCAATGGATCGGTCTGGCCAAGTTATCAGACAGTCTCCACAGACGACGTGTGGCTCCCCTTGGACGACGGCTCCCAGACTCTTGGCTCCTACGAATATGATTCAGTTCCGCCGATGTCGCCGTCGCAGCTGCTACTGGACATCCCCTGGAGCCCGCCGCCCGATCAGCCCCTCCCGTCCCCGCTATCTGAGCCACCGTCCTATGCGCTTTCCGGGGGTCCTCTGATGGGAGACGTGCCGAGCTACAGCTGCCCGAGCCCGCTGAGAGCTCCAACCCCGGTGCAACTGACCTCCTCAAGCCAGCCTAGCCCACCCGCCACAACACTCGGGTCGTCAACAACCATGGGAACACCGCAGCAGACGCTCACGCCAGCCTCCAAAGTCCACAAAAGGAAAGCGGCGCACACCAAAACCTCCCTGCCTTCCCTCAAGCGATCCGCAGAATCCACCCTCCACCCCCAAGCAGCAGCAGCAGCAAGACCACAAGTCCTCAAGCGCTACAAATCCGACTCGACCTCCATCACACTCTCCTCTCTGACTATGACCAACAACAACCACAGCTCCTCCACAGCCACAACCCCAACCCCGAGAACACCCACAGCCCCAACTCCAAGAACCCCCCTAACAACCGCAACAACAACAGCAACAAGAACAGGAACGACAGGAATAACAACAGAAGGAAACAAAGCCCTAGGCGGCGTCCTACCAGCAAACGTCGACCCGCGCCTCGCCGCCGAGCAGATCCGTCGCGCGGCCTGGGAGCGGTGCAGGGCCGAGACCCACGAGATGTCGGAGCGGCGGCGGATGCTGCTGGACCACGAGGACGGCGCGCTGGAGCGGGAGATGCAGCGGTTGCAGGTGAACTTGGGGCGGATGCGGGAGGCGGCGCGGGAGTTGGAGCGGGAGGAGGAGGACGAGCTAGAGGGGAATGGAGGGGGGTTGGATGGAGGGGAACTCGATGAAGAGGGAGAGGAGGGGGAGATCAGGGAGGTGGGCTAAGAATTCGAAGGCTGAGTCTGCGGACGGGGAAAGGGATGGGGGCTGCAGGTGGGAAATAGCGTGGGTTGAACACTTGAATAAGAGTTATCCGGTGTCTAGGATCGCGGGTGAGGCGAGTCACTATAGTCAATAGTGAGAATCAGCTGCTGGTCAGTACTCCCTCACTGTCGGACTGGATAGTCTGGATTATGGAGTGGATACGTTCCTGGGATCAGACCAGACGCAGCTTGTGTCTCTTATTGCCTTCAAATCGCAGCGTCCGCAAATCCGCCGCCACCCCTCTACCTCTCACCAGCTACGCTAGTTGGGTACCTAACTGTACGTGTTGTTAGAAACCTCAGGAGTCCGAGCTATCAACCATCTCCGCTTCCACTACCGGCGAGCAGGTCCGAGCACCTACCGAAGCAGTATGGTAATCCTTAGATCATATGTTTCGCCCAATCGTCCCAGCTGACTGTAACCGAGGAACATCGTCTCGCCTGCTCGCCAATGACAGCGGGTCTCAGAAGTCATCGGCTCCGATGGCCTTTGGTTGAGTAGCCACAGCGTCGACACGTCCAGAGTTGATCTGGTACCTTGCATCACTGATCAGCTAAAGACGGTGCTGGACGTCTGAGGTTTCGTACGAGCGAAGGGAAAGGCTTGGTTCGACCTGTTTGATATACAGGTTGATCACTTTGATAGTTACTGGTGGTCAAAGGCATTTCATTCGGCATCGGCAAGCCACGACAATGTCAGCTTGAGCATCATCACGTTGTGAGCTTCTAATAAGGGACTTGGACACTTTGTCCCGGCTATATGTAGAGTGACGGCGGGGGGTAGTCTATCAAACCGCTTTCACTGCCAAGCCGGTAAAACTGCATGTGTCGCGACTGCCGACAGAAAGCAGCACCCGCCGCTGCTTCTGCGCCTTCGTCATGCATGCCGATTCCCCAACTTCAAGTTGTCGTGCCTTGGACGCACCGGCAACGTCACCACTTTGTTTCTTCTTTACAGTCTTCCTCGTCCTGTTCGTTTGTTTCTGATGTCAAGTTGGCTGCCCTAGCGAAGCTATCCAGAGGTGTGCAGTATGTCAAGTCAGAGCCTGTCCCGGACGCTGAGGGTCCTGAGCTTGGCGGCCGAAAAGCTAGCCGTGTCGATCACGGCTTGACGGGCCCCATCCCGCATGATCCCGGAAACCTGTGTCATGGGATGGTCAACATCCGTCTGGCGGTCGTCTGATCTCCTTCAAGAACCCGGGGTAACCGCTGGAAATTCACAGGTCTTATCGACGGGATTGATGATTTGGCCGGCCTGGGTTATACGGCCGCGATCTTCATCGGCCCTGTGCCACTCCGTTGCAGCTTGGTTCCTGGCATGATCCGTCAGTGTGCGCAACGACGACAACCCCAGTCTTGGCGCTTGTCACACGCATCAAGTATCGTTTACCGAGCCGTTAGGATATTATCTGCTCACAACTGCCGTGGCCGGTGCAAACTGCCCGCCTGTGGTGTCAATCCGTCCGAACTCCTAGGAAGCAATCAAAGTGGCAACCGTACCGAACGCTGGTCCGCGGACGGGAAGCCACAAAGCCTTGTTAAGGCTTAGTGTTGGCCCAAAAAGGCCACGAACAGACCGCTTTGCATTCGCTTCCGGGATTCCGTATGCGTCCTCAAAATCTGCAACTCTCAGTTTGCCGCCTGCTTGCCCCTTAAAGCAGTAATGGCGAATACTAAGTAGCCGAGAAGGTAAGGCCGTGGGTGCCTGTTAGTACTTCTAACGATGACCGGAGTCATGAAGCCAGCTTCAAGTGAGAGTCAGACGACCTTCACCTGCTCAGACCCATGATTGTGGCTCCTCGGAATTAGCCACTGCTGCTGGGAGAATACTTGGACTCTCCCAACAAGAAAGCTTGCAGCAGCACTTTCAGGTTGGTCTCCTCGACCCAAACTTTGCCGGAAGTTCTGGCCAATATGCGCGCGGGTTTGCGGTCTTCTTATAGCCCTTCTTATAGCCCTTTATATGTACCTAGCCTGCTTGATCAACCGCCATCTCGCTTCCCCGCATTCCGCTCCCAGACCTAGCCGGGTGCAGGGGGCAATTCGACCGATGCTCCGAACTGCAACGCTGTGTGACATTGCCCGCCGGGAGATGGGTGCTCGAGCGCACACCGTTGGGGCCAACGAGCAAGCTCTTGACTGTTGTTGATCCGTCTTGGGAATGAAGCTCCTCCTTGCGTGTCGCACACCAAACGCGGGGCTCGATCACTCCGCCTGGTTAAGGTGTATTCATCTGTCAAGATTGAGTGCAGGCCCACTGCGGCAGCAAGGAAGTGATGCTTCTTTACCCCAGAATCGCCGTCGGGTTGCGACGTTGCGTGCGCGCGCCAGTCACCGCCGATCGACAGCTTATTGCGCCCAGACCCGCTGTCGGGAGATGAGCACTCCTGCTGACGGGCCAGCATGCCGTATATGTTCTACTCACCCCTGGCCTGCTTTTCCAGATCCGATCCCTTTGAAGTTTTTATTTGCGTTTGGCACATCGAACAACATTTCGACGGCCTCGAGCGCGGACGCTGAGCACTGGTTGCAACGCGCCATCCTCGCTCTAAACGGGTGTGGGCTCGGCCAAGATGACGGGGACGGGCACGACCTGGGACAATTCGACATTCTCGGGCAACACCACTATCGATCCGAACGCGACACTATGGGCCATTCCCCAAGATCCCGGGAGACCACTCCAAGCCGACATTATCGCCTGCGCCGTGATAACGTTCCTGATCGCCTTGTCGTTTGTGGTGCTCCGCTTCTACACCAGAGGCCGCCTCAACCACGTGCTTGGCGCGTCGGATTGGTGCATCCTGCCGGCTCTTGTAAGATATCTCGCGGAGACTCGTCTCGAGGATTGCGCGCTGATGCCTCTCGCAGCTTTGCGCGGCCGGTGTCACCGCCAGTTCACTTGAGCGTACGTTTACCTTCCGTGTACCGACTGGCCACGCCGGGTGGCTAACCTGTTGTTATAGAGATGGTCCACGGCGCGGGGAGGCATGCGTGGGAGACCGATGTGTATCAGCTACCAGCATTTGAGAGGGTACGACTTCGCGCTACCCTTGCCGGATAGTATCAGAGGAACTCACACACGAGTACAGGCAGCGTGGTACGGCATCTTCTTTTACAATTTGAGCCTCACCCTCACGCGAATATCGATCCTCCTGCTCTACAATCGCATCTTTACATACACCTGGATCAAGCGGGCAATCCAGATCGTCTTGATCCTCGTCGTTGCCATCGGGATATGGTTCGTTGTGTCCGTCTGCACAGCTTGCATGCCGTTGCAAGCGTTCTGGGACTGGTCCTTGTATTGGACGACGTTTGTCTACTGCCAACCACCCAATCTGTGGTGGGCGAATGCTGGCCTTCACATCGCCAGCGACCTGGTCGTCATGGCGCTTCCGGTACGGCTGGCCAATTACTATTGCCGTTCCCTGCCCTCGAGGTACTAACCTCAATAGATGCCCGTGCTCTCGTCACTCAACCTACCTAGGAGACAGAAATATGCCGTGGTCGGCGTATTCGCCCTCGGCTTCTTGTAAGTGCCCCCCTTGTCGCCTGCAATCCGTCGAATAGCCCCCTAACCGCTACCCCGTTCATTCAGTGTCTGCGTCATCTCCATAGTCCGCCTCGTCGCATTAATACAGCAGACCGAGCAGCAAAGCTGGGACGCAACCTACACCAGCGCCGGCCTGATCTACTGGACGACAGTCGAAATCAACGCCGCCATATCCTGCGCCTGCATCATGACCCTCAAACCGCTCATCCAGCGCCTCTTCCCGCGCCTCCTCTCACCCAGCAAATGCATGCGCGAGCCGACGCTACAGTGGATCACCCCGATCAACAACCACGACAGCATCACCAACAGCAGCAACACCCACCACCGCAACTCACAACAACAATGTTTCGGTGTCGCCCCCCCAGAACCGGACAGGCTCCACCGCGCACAGGACCGACGACCCAGCGACACGCCCTCCCACTACACCACCAAACGCCGAGGCAGCAGCAGCGGGCTGCTGCACGAGCAGCTAGTAGACCAGATGGAGAAATCGCGCTACTACCACGGCGTGATCAAGTCGTCCTCGGGGGACGAGTACGACCTCGACCACGACCTCGATCTGGAAGCGCAGCGCACATGCAGCGCCGCGTCGACTAACGGGAATGATGAGGAGGAGGATGATGGTTCTCTCCTTGATCCAAATCCAACTCCAACTCCACATCCCAACCCAAGTTTTGGGGGTCCAACAGCGGCAGGGGCAACAAAGGGGTTGAAGCCGCCGCCTAGAGCACACTTAGGAGGAGGAGGGGGGTTGACGATTCGTGTTACGAAGGAGGTGGTCGTGGAGAAATGGCCAAGGAGTTCGCTTCCTGGGGAACAGGAGCATGGTGAGGGGGTGGAGTTACGGGAGGGGGTGGGGAAGAATGCCCGTGGTTGAGGGAGGAAGGGGTCTAAGGGGAGGGGGAAGGGGAGGGGAGGGGAGGAAGTGAAGAAAAGAAAAGCAGGTGACGAGTACTACCGGCTGGGACCGTGTCTGGGCGTTATATGGGGGTTTGTGTGTATTCGTCTGTCTGCTTCATGCCTGATACCCTGGATGACGAGGACTTAACCTGTGGGCTGGGGCGGTGAAAAGGGGGTCACTGTTACGGTCTTTACCGATGCTGTATTTGGCGTTCGGGCTCTGGTGGTGGGCACTGGATGATGGAACACACGACTACGATACCATTTCTGATTCGGAGTGTATACAAGTACCCCGTCCTAATTACCTTACTTTGCATATAACAGAGGTTCATCGTGGGTTACCTGGTTTGCTGCAATGGTTCATTGATTGATAAGAAATGAAGGGAGTATCTTGCACCGCCTAGCTAGACCTTAACGACCTGTTCTACCACTACATTGCGTGTCTTGAGGGCGTATCACTGGCGGACACCGGGCGAGGGATTCTGCGATAGAGAGCGACCTCGTGGCTACTATTTTGCGGGCTTGTGAAGGAGAATGCTGTGAATCACGGTGAGAAATTGCTGAGGATGGCATGGAAGACTAGGCTCTTGTAGTTTTATAAAGATGTCTGGTATATGAGTGATCTATCAGGCTTCATCATGCGGGGGAGGGAGACGTCTCTGTCTTTCTTTACTCCTCCCATATGTGCACTTTCTTAGAGCTTGTATTTCTTTCTTTTAGTACGTAGGTACCTATGCTGAGTTGATGTTGTCATTCTACATAAGCTTATAGGTGAGAATGCTCTCCGCGCTGGGATTTGCCTTGCACAGATGCAAGCAATGGAACTGTGCGGTAGCTAACCATCCAAGTCTCGTCCTCGCCGCGGATGCGAGGACAGATATTGAGGACCCTCGGTAGATTATTAGTAGGTCTCTTTACAGACTCCTAGCTAGGGCCACGCCTTAGAAAGGGGTTCAGGGAAGCAGAGTTGGATTGACACCCTAGCAAGCGATAATCCAGCCAGCCCGGCCAGAAGCGGCACACGGTCATCTACTCGAGCCCGACACAGTAGACGATACAGCTGCCATACTCTCATGGCCGATAGGGGTGTCAGTGCCGGTGTTGCCAGTGCCGATGTTGCCAGTGCCGACAACCCCTTTCCGCACCCTGCCCAAGGACATTGGAGCCGGCCCACTGGGGACGCCCAGGGTCGGCGAATAATTATTGTAGCGGCGGCAACAACTTCGTGGCAACAAGTTCGCGGCAACGCCAACTTCGCTGCGTTCCGCCAGCGCAGCAGCAGTAGCCGTCCAGGTTGTGCCGGCATCTTATGAGAGACAGATTATTCACTCAGCTGTGACTCCAACCCAATGGGCCATGGTACTAAGGCACTAGGCAGTCCCTTGCCATGCAAGCACTGGTGGTATTGATCGGATAGCATACCATAGGGAGTCCAGACGACCGAAACGTCGGATGGCATGTGTCCGTCCGAGTTTTAACAGTATTCAATCCTATCCAGACGGACACCAGAGCTTCGGACGGCAGGGTCCTCGGATGGCATATGTCCGTCTGAATGCTATTTAACAGCATAAAACCCTATTCAGAAGGACATGAGGGGTCTGGACGGAAGGGACATGGGACGGCATGTGTCCGCCCGAACTTCGTGCCGTCCGAAGTGCTAAGGCGCGAGGGGGCCACATCGCACGGGGTCAAGCCGCGACGGGGTTGAGCCGGCATGAATGTGAACCGCCGTGGGAGAGAATGTGAAGTAGGAGGAGGAACTCGCTCAGAGAGCCTCATAGCCGTTGATGACGCGAATTCGAGTTGTTTCTGCATGGACGGGCATGTTTGGGGTGGCGTATCCAGAGAGACCACCAACAATGACGGTGTTGTTCGGGTCGGTGAATTGGTTCATCGTTTGCATGGAGTTGAAGCCCTCTTGGCCGTAGGATGTTCGGGGAACACCCCACATGGGTCCGGGATCCTACATGGGCTGTATCATCGGGTTGCCTCCATGGCTTTCACCGTAGCCATGGGATCGGGTCTTGGGAGTGCCGGTCGAGATTCGCATAGGGCGGTTGCCGTAGTACACGCCCTGCATCTTGACCAAGGCTCTCTGCTGGTGGACTCATCTCTGAAGCGCACGAAGCCGTAGGCGAGGTCGAGGAGTGTACTACGGCAACCGCCCGATGAGGATCTCCACCGCCACCCCCAAAACCTGATCCCATGGCTATAGCCAGAGCCATCGAGCTGACCTCCTGGCCGTTTGGTTGCGTCGCTGTCTGCGAGTGCTGGCCATTGTCATAGTAGTGATCGCTTGGATAAGCTGTGGTGTGAAACAAAAGAGAAGCTCCGGGATGCTGGACACTCGCTCCAGCACACACCCAGAAGCAAGGAAGGTCGGTTTGCCTTGGTGAAGAGAACCGCCAGGGGGTTCCTGTCGCCACGGGGTACTTCGTACAGCGTGGCATCGAGAATGGGAAATAGAAGCGTAAGAACGCTATTCTGGTAGGTTCCGCGGCTCCGCTGTTCACAGGAAGCCCACTCTTCGCGCTTTCTTTCTGGCCCTCGCCGCTGCGAGTGAAGCTGCGCACGCTTCTCCTAACTGCGTTCCATTGCCACCATCGTGAAAGTGACCTTGCCCTCTGAAGTTGAAGCCCGTACAAACTGATCAGCTGCTGTTCTCTCCCAGCAGAACCTCCAAGCTATAGCAGCCGGGTCGGTCCATCCTTCTTTGGCAGCCATGGTGCTCCCGGTCGTTGCATCGAATATCTATCCGCTTCCGTAAATAGGAGTGCGGTGTCAATACCTATCAACTTATCATATGCAATCATACGCTGGGTCAACCGTCAATACTGTCTGGTAGCGGGCAGGATGCACGTAGAAGATTGGTTGAGCCGTGTCTACTAATTAACAAACGCGTGTTCCGGGGCGGGACTTAAGCTTACACAGATGGAGAGCGAATCAGCGGTCCGAGCGATCTGGGAATGGCAATTCCAGACAACTTCGTGGGAACGCCAAAGGTCCCTGAAGAGGCCAGACACAGGCATGAGGTTGCATCTAGACAATATGACAACGGAAATGATCTCCGCAGTCTTTCCCTCTACGAGTGCGCAGCAGGAGTGCAAGGTGGTGCCGGTTGCCACCCAGGGTGCAGCCCATTCCCCCAAAAAAGAGTACCCACCCAGGGACAGCACGACCCTGGAGCAGACCAAGCGAACGGTAGAAGGGAGGGGTTGGCAGCATCTGGTGTGACAGAGATACGGCCCAGGCGCTTTGACAATATACGCCGAGATTGAGCGTCGTTGTTATATCCAGGTTGGCTGCTTCCTCTCCCGTTCCAGCCTCCGCGTCCTCGGCTCTCTCTCGAATCGGTCGGGCCAGACCCGGGTCGTCTTGGCATGAACATGCCAAAAAGTTCATGGGACCTATTTTTGGAGGTTAATATAACCCTTAGTTTGTGCCAATCCTGGCACCCGGATTCGTGGGCTGCAATTTGGATAAATTGCAGACCTCCGCAACCAAATGTTTGGTCGACCTGGACAATTCGCTCGAGAATATGGGTGGCGAAAAGATAGCGGCCATCACGATACCGTATCTTGGCCTCTGGTCCGTGGAAGTCGGAGGCTGAAGCTCCCGGGGCGTATAAAGATGGACTGAGAATCCCGCCAGGCCCGGGACAGTCATCACAGGCAAGTCTGCAATCTGCTCACCTTCGAATCCAGACCGCTCTAAGTCTAAGCTTCACTTCTACAGCAACAACATCTCCCAGTCAACACAACTCCACACACTCCTAGACAGACAGACACGATGGGTCTCCTATCCCACCTGACCGTCCTGTTCGCAACAGCGACCAGCACCGCCCTCGCAGCCCCCGCCTCCGCCGAAGTACCTGCGGCAGCGGAGATTGCCACCCCCCGCATCACAAGCATCTCCTTCTCCGGCAACGGCTGCGCGCGCGACCCCAAGTTCAGCGGCACCTTCAACAACCCGTCCGTGACCTTCACCGACTTCGCCGCGGCCTCCCCGGGCGCCAACCAGACGCTCAACTGCGAGGTGCACCTGCAGGCGACGGGGGCCAGCCCGGGTTGGCAGGTGGCGCTCAGCCGCAACACGGTCAAGGGCCGCGTGGTGCTGCCGCCGGGCACGGCGCTGAATTACTACACGACGAGCTACTTCAGTCAGGATGCTAGTAAGACCGTACGTACCACCCCCTCACCTCTGTTGTTACGATGGATATTGACCAGAGTAAAAAACAGTGCACCCTCCGCGGCACCGTCTCCAACACTGGCACCGGCACCCTCAACCAGGGCGTCACGCTGGTCAGCGACGCCGGCGGCGACAAGGCCTGGTCGCCCTGCGCCGGCAGCGACGGGTACACGGGCATCATGAACATCAACTTCCGCGGCGCCCTGACCGGCGATGGGCGGGCGTACTTTGAGGCGCTGACCGAGGAGTGGGATCTCGAGTGGAGGCGGTGCTGAGCAGGACGTCTTGTTGTCTTATGAGATGTCTGTCTGGGTTATTGGTAGGGGGCTGTGTGGTTTTGTTTTCGCTGAATCTGGGAGACGTAGAGGTTGGGAAAAGCGGGCTTTGTTAGTTACTAGTAGTATTCTGTATATCTCGTCTTCTTTAGTGGTTCAAAATACCTTCAAGTTCTTATACCCTGCTTTGCACTGCTGATTAGTCGGGTGCCTTGGCGGTCAGAGACTCTGACCTGTCATGGTCCCGCTGCGAGATCAAGCGAGGGGAGGCTGGAATGTCGGCAAGGGAACATCTGAAAGCAGTGATACAAGAAGAGTTCAGGATGACAAGACGAAGGCAGGGGAAGCTAGACCCAGTCTAGGATAACCCGATAAGTCCTCGTAGCTGAGCGAATGTCGTGGATAGGACCTTCAATGTTGAACACGGTCGTGCAAACTCCGGTTCCATGACTCCATAGGTACATACATTAGCCCTGCGTGGAACACCGGACGCTGATGCTCTTGGTGCTGACCACTCCTTGCAAGCCGTCCCACATGTAGCCATTTCCCTGGCTTGGCTGCGTACATCCAGACATCCTTCCAATACATACATAAGTATTCATGGCCTTTGCCCTCCATATTGCAACACTCTGTCAAACACGTCCCCTAGCGTGAACACTCACCCCCTCCTCCTCACCTCTTCCCCCTCCCTTGCCCACGCCCCAATCCGCCACGGGGGTCAATTTCTGAGTCCTAGTCGTGCGTCGAGAAACACAATTTGGTCTAGCTGGGACACTCGGTCCATGTACATGTACATGGACATGTCGGCGATGCCCACAGATTTCGCTGGCATCTGGAGTTGATGGGTACAAACTCTAGTAGAGTTGAACATCAAGACCGTCGTGGGGTGTTTGTGCCCACAGTTCCTTTCAAGCTCTCCCACATAAAGCCACTTCCTCTGGCTTGCCTGGGTACATCCAACTTTTCTTCCAATACACACATCCTCACACCTTCATGGCTTTTGCCCTCCATATTGCCAACAGACTGCTCCCCGCCGGCCCACCCATGGAGGTGCCACCGAGATGACAATACTCGAGACACAGCCTCCCCCTCCCCCGGAGCAGCTGGCCTCGAGGCACGCCTCGAGTGCTTTCGGAGAGATTCGGAGGCACACAGATACACGAGATGTTGACAGAGACGTCGCACACCGAGTCGAAGCCAACAGTACCGATACAATCCAGCTGGAGAGCAGGCTGTTTGTACCTTGGTATCCGAACACGTTGGAAGTACAGCCGCTGGGGTCCGACAGGTCCCTTCCGCCGCCCAAGCCGAGGGATGGGACTACTTGTAACGCTGAAGCGATTCATCGCCCTCGTCTGAAGAGACGTCGATGTTGGTCTCAGTTCAGCCTCCTCCTCCTCCAGGAATAGTTGGCCTCGAGGCACGCCTCGAGCGCTTTTGGATTGGAGAGATTCGGATCCAGGCAAGGTACAAGAGATGTCGACAGAGACGTCGCACGCCGACTCGGCGACGACAGTACCAATACAATCCCGCTGGAGAGCAGGCTGTCAGTACCTGGTACCCGAACACCTTGGAATATATAGTAAATGTACAGTCGAACGCACTGTCTTGAAATATACAATCGTTGAAATGTATAGTCGTGTCGTCAAATGGACAGTCGTCAAATGGACAGTCGTCAAATGGACAGTCGTCAAATGGACAGTCGTGAAATGTACAATCGTGGAAATGTACAGTCGCTGGGGTCCAACAGGTACTTTCAATCGTCCAAGCCAACGGTCTCCTTGTAACGCTGAAGCGGTTCATTCCCCCTCGTCTGAAGAGGTGTCGATGTTGGTCTCATTTCGGAAACCGCCAAGCGTAAGAATTGCAGAAGCAGAGCTCTGGACTCTCCCGCCAGTACTCCTGGTATCCCGACACCTAGAAATGTACAGTCGTTAAATGTACAGTCGTTAGACGTACAGTCGTTAACTGGACAGTCGTCAAATGGACAGTCGTTGGGGTCCGACAGGTCCTTTCCGCCGCTCAAGCTCCAAAGGACAGGACTCCTTGTAGCGCTGGAGCGATTCATTGCCCCCCGTCGTGTCGATGTTAGTCTCAGTCCGGAAACAGCCAAGGGAAGAATTGCAGAAGCAGAGCTCTGGACTCGCAACATAACTCGAACCAGGAACAGCCCCACACTGCAAGCTGGAAGCGGGCGGTAGCTGATTACCGGCTGGTATGCCCCGGTGGTCGCCAACAGGAACGCCCAGAGACAGGCCAGGAGTCGGTGGGGCAAATCGGCGGCGATGAGTCTTTTCCGCGTTCCCGAACGCCTTGGCGGGAGGATAAATACCGACAACAAGTCGCTTGCGAATCTCTGCGGAAAGGAGAAGAAGAACCGGTTCATCCATCCTCGTCATCGCTAGCGGACGGGCCGTCAAGGTCGATCAACTCAGCGGCCACCTGAATCAAGACCGTGAGATCGGCCGAGTTGCCAATGATGCATCCTCCGTGCAGTCTGCAGACGGCACCACTGCCTTTCCCTCTCACACATCACACCACACATCAATCGATCACCATTGCTGCACCCAATGCCCTTACGAGTCACAGGTTACGAGCCACCGTACTTTCACTGCGTACGACCTGTCTGAGAGGCCATGAGAACAGGACACCGCGACAGCAGCCTGGAGCGCCTGCAGGCCATGATGCGCAGTTGCAATTGCGGCGGCAGCAGAAACATCCGCGGTGAATGCAGGATGTATCTGGGCGTGCGTCTGGTGGCTGTCGGTATCCGGACCCTGCTGCGTGGTCTCGGTAGTCGATGCCGCGTTGTCGGTTGGTGACGGCAGTCTAGCATTCCTCGGTGTCGGAGGCTGATACATGTACATGAACACGTCCGAGATGCCCACAGGTCTGGCTGGCAGCTAGTCTTGATGGTTGCTGGTACTGGGACAGGACTTAGTGTTGAACACCAAGACGGCAAGATCTTCGTGGAATTTGGGTCCACAGTTCCTTTCAAGCCCTCCAGCATAGCGCTCTCGCTCGCCTGGGCACATCCAGATCTTCATTGTACACCGTGCTCAACAACACACCACAATTCAATGCTACTCCGTCATATCTGCACTGGTGGCAGGCGGGGGTTGGCAGCTGTGGAGTTTCTAAGGATGGGATCCTGGGTGCTCGAGCTACTCGCCATCTTGACCTTTGGTTGCTTGATAAAAGTGGTGTCTGCGAAAGATGTCTGCGTACCGCGGATGCGAAGAGGCTTCGAGGAGTCAAGTCTCGAGTGGAAGCGAGAGGGCTGGCAGCGACCTGGCACCCACGCGTACAGAATTGTCCTGCTCGCTTGGCTCCATCCTGACTTTGTCGATTTTGATTGCCTTGACGGTCCTCTCCAGTTTCTGGATTATGATCTCTAAGGTCAAGTTGAGTCCGGCTGCGGCCCCTTTGGTGGCATTGCCGGGATAGGGGGCTTTCGTACATAACCTAAACACTCGGAATTTTGCTTCCGGGGTGGAGATGGTTGTGAAGTTCTCCAAGGCGACGGATCACGCTCGACCGGCTCATCCAGATTTGTCGAAGCGGTGCTCTGGCGAGACTGGCGTGCCTTCTTCGGTCGCTGTCACGCAGCTCCCGAGACTCTTGCTCTGGGTGTTGTGTAGCTGTTTTTGAAGCAGCTTTGGCTTTAAAGTCACTTGCACTGCGGCTGTTCCCGGCCCGTCCACATAGAACCACTGCTCTGCGCCGTTCGGCAGGACGTCGAACATGCCGCGCAGTTGGCGGAGGAAGGTGTTGGTCTCGGGGTTGTGGGGGAAGAAGGCCACGCCGCCGATTAGCCGGTCTGTTCTAATTAATTCGGTTAGTAGTGTCCACCACCGAGACCTTTGTAGTCTCTGCACTCACCATTCCTTTCAAGCCCTCCCACACATACAGCACCCATTTCTTTGGCTTGCCTGAGCACATCCAAGACTTCATGCTCTCCGCAATACGATACACAGACACACATCTTCAATCCGATCTACATAACACAACGGTTAGTTACTCTAAACGCGTTGGCTTGATTGATTAGGGGAGAGAGACTTACCAGGAAGCAGCCAAGATGCTCAAGGGTTACATCACTCCCACGCTCTATGCCCGCGTTCCTATCAGTACGAAACTTCCTATGGCGGCAACCATCGCGGAATTGAGAAGATCTCGCAAACTGGGGCGGCCACGGCGCAAAATGCCGGGGGAGAAAACGGCGCGACCTCTTGGTGCCATCGCATCCGGCCAAGGGTGGTGAGGGTGCCCGCGGGGAGGACGCCCCGTATTTCATCACCAGGACGCCAGCCTTCAACACGTTCTTCGTATCGATAGTCATCCCCTGGTCTCTGCGCATCGTGATGACCGGGGTCACCGGATTTCCGCACCGAGACTGAGTTTGTCCACTGCTACGCCAGCAGTCGGGCCTTCCGGTCCGCCCTGACCAAGTTCGGTGACCTCGTCGTAGGTAACGAATGTACCGGTGGCCGGCCGTTTCTTGACCCTCCTCCCTCGGAGACCCCGAGTCTTCGTCCGATACATCAGTCGCGCACGTCACTTTGCGAAAGCTTGACTGTACATGTACATTGTACAGCGACCAGAACCTGCTGGGCGCGAACTCCGACATCAACGTACGCCTACATCAACGTCGACACCTCGCCGTTGGTCTTGGTCAGCAAGTATGCCAAGCTCAAGGTCATGACTGGCTTAGGGACGCAACGTTGCAAGCCTGAAATGATTCATGTTGTGGCCGTTTTCATGGTTAAGTTGAATGTTGTTTTCCTTGTCGGACTCTGGGTTGACCGAGCCACGGTCAGAATCTCCAGCGTGGTCGCTGCCGATGGACCAATTATGGTCTCGTTATCGTCGGCATCCTGCCGATCAGTGATGCTCAGCATCGCACCCGGCATTCTCGGACATGTAAATGTTGTCCAATAGGTAGCTGTTTACCTCCCCAGAATGCGTGGGCTCAACAGGCTCAGTGTATCCGAGGGGGACTGCGCAAAAGCCGGTTTCTCCCATCGGGATCAGATCGCGCGGAGGACTGGGGCATGTATGCTCGGGGTTTCGCTCGGAAGCAGTTTCTAAAGACAGACAACCGCGTACATAAGTGACCGATTCCACGCAAGCCACCTCAAAGCTTTCTGGAAGGCGTCTGGTTGACTCCAGGGAGGCTTTGCAAGGCCTGCGAGTCGTCCTCAGGCTCCTCTTTGACGCGCCAGAAGTCCATCGTGGGCTGCAATCGTGGAGGAGTCCCCTGTGACGGCCTCGAAGATGAGGATTTGCTCAAATTCGATTCACCGCTGACGACGAGGCGTCGAAAGCGTCTGAGACCGCGTTGGGTCGTTGACGCAACATCTCTGGACGCGAACCGTTCTTGGTCATCCGGGATCCTGAACCTTCACGGAGAGAGGCGCGCCACCCTCCGAGCCAGCGACAGGGCCGGCGGAACTGCCAGCTTTCTGCGCTGGTCCAGACATGATGCTGTCCTTTTAAGGCCGCGGCTGGCGCGACGAATCCGAGGCGATGGGGAGAGGGGAGGCTCGGCGGGCGACGAAAGGGTAAGAAAAGAAGATCTCTGCGCGCGTCCTTAGGGCTCCGGTGACTTTTGGCACGACCGCTGATGGTGCGGTTGACCGACGGACTCGCCGGAGCGGCGTTGGCAGGCTCGATGACGGTACGGCCAGGAGTGCCGCCAAGAGGAGAGCCTCCTGCGTGGGCGTTATCGTAATTTTAGTGTCTTTTCCACTTTCTTTTCTTTTCCATTTCTTTTCCTCTCTTTTTCATTTCTTTTCAATGGCTCCGGCGTTTGTGTTAGCATAAGTTTGGTCTCAACTGAGTCGCCACTTATATGTAAGTCGGTGCTGCGGGGGAAGAAGAGTGCTTACCTCTTCGCGGAAGGACGAGCAGCCGTCTTGGGCGCCAGGAGAATAGCCGCGAGGCTTCAATCGTCTTCTGCGGGGGATGACCATAGCGGCATAGTCGAGGGGATAGGATCTGATCGTGGTGGAGTGCTGTGCAATGCACATAAATACCATGAAGATGTGTGTATTGTAGAGTACAGGACGAGGTGGCCACGAGACAGAGTGCCACAGAGGTATCTTTCTGAGGAGCATGGATGTCTCGAAACATAATGTGGTAGGTAACAGCGGAAGGTGACTCCTAGTTGCCCTTGCCCTCGCCGGCACCAAGCCGAAAGGAAGGTAGAGTGAAATGCATTTTGAGAGCGGAGGCGTCAAACAAATGGCTGCGCTGGGGATATGGCGGCGTGCTGTGGCCGGACCGTGGCGGGATTTGAGACAAGCGGCGCTGTATTCTCAACGCGCTGTTCTTGCTCAAGCGGTCGCGGCTGGGAATGAAATGTCGACAGGCCAAGATGTGGATGAAAGTGGGAACACTCGTATAAGATCAAGATCTGGATCTGCCCAGGCAGACTTAGATATGTGGGAGGACTTGGAAGGAACGGTGCGCACAAAGGAGGACCCTAAATCTCTTGGTTCACCAGCCATAGTTGTTCAACGTAGGGGGAAGGCACCGCCGCGCATGGTATCGGAGCATGGAGGGATTGTGCTCTAGCACTGAGACAGCAGCCGTTGCTGAAGCCCTTGTTAGAGGCCCAACCTAAGGTAGGTAAGGCAAAACCAACTAATAGGGTACCTTCCAGGTTAGTATTTTGCCATGGTCCTGTCAGCTAAGCTGCACGAGATCCCGGTCAGCCTGTATGTATAGCACATGATCCCCATCAGGATCATCGAATATCAGTGGCAGTTGGAAGCCGATGCATGTTCGTTGCAGATGAAGCTTCTCAGTCGGGAAAGGCCTGAGAGGCGAAGAACGATGAAAGCGCTGTGGTCAACTAACTGGAGGTCTACTCCATCATAGGACGCCTAAACCTTCAGGCGGATTTACTAGGGCATCACTCGTCCACTGCTGGCTGAAAGTTCTGCGTTTTCCCGCGGAGCTTATGCCAATTTGATGCCCACAAATAACATGTGCCTCGAAGCCTGACGTCTCAGTCTCTTCCCCCAAGCCTGGAATCCCTCAAAACCTGACATTGTCAGTTTGCCTGTCGCAATGAGGAGCTCGGCGATCTATTGATCGACTGAATTCAGTGGTGTCGCAACGCAGTATGATCTGACGCGACTGTCAAAGTGACGGCATATTCACTTTTGGTTCGCTGTCAGTGGGGGATGAGACGGTGGCCTGACAGTTGAGACTGCTGTACCGCCTTTGTTGATGCTCCAGGTAAACCAAGCTCTACGGATGCTTCATATTTGTTCCATATTACCAGCGACTATTTGATATTGATATCTTGTTACCGTGTCCGAGTTTGCTGGCGGATGACCCCAGTTCGGGACTGTTGACATGATCTTGTTTACCATCGCGGTATTACTTGGGGGTCCGAGCGTTTTTCATCCGATGGCCCCCTAGCGTCCTTGGATTTTCGGTGGCCAGGACGAGGACACCTGAGTAGAGACGCTCCATTTTTGAAACATGCTTGCGTGGCCGGGTTTATGCTTACTTACCTGAGGAGCTCCTACTTATGATCGGGTTTGGGGTGGCGAGGCGCGCTGATTCGTAATGTCATCTTGCACCCTCGATGGACATGAGAGACATATCCGATGTTGCCACTGGGTTGACTTCCATGAGGGCCCAACCAACCGAAAAATCGCGATGGGGTAGCAGACCGCCACGGGGAGCACTCACCACCAAGGCTACGGCTGATTGCGCTTTGTCCGGGGGGTACAAAGCTGCCCTCTTCGCTCCTTTCCTACTTTCCCGCAAATCTCTTGACCCTTCGCTGTGCTTCCCCCTCGCCTTCGTCTTCTTCCACCCTTAAGTCTTGCGTCACATCAAAGCCGCCAGTTGTCCGCGATTTCCTATCGCTGCGCCGCGGTCGAGCTTAGCCCCTTTGAGCAATGGAAGGTGCTAACAAAGCTTAGATCCTTCTAACTTCTCGTGCGGGCCTAAGATACGCCTGCCCTCATACAAGCATTCTGCCCACTGCTGTTTCCTTCTTTCCGCAAACGGCATTTACTAACTCTCTCACCCGCCCAGACCCAATGCATCTGCCGCCTGCGTGATCCGCAGGCCTCGCTTCCGGACCGCGTCGCACACACCCAGCAGCCTGCACCACAGAGCCAGGTCGCCCGCGTCCCAAGATGCCCGCTCTGCCAACTGAGAGAAAAGTCGACAGCGCAGCGGCCAACCTCGCCCGGCTTCAAATGCGCTTCCCGGGCTTCCAGGTGCGTCCCGCCCGCCCGTCCGACTTCCGCGCGATGGCTCGCATCGCCACCAACACGTTCCGGGATGAGCACGAAACGAGCCACTTCACGCGGTACCGGCGGTCCTTCGACCCGACCGGCCGGGCGGAGAAGCTTACGAAGGTCGAGTTCGAGTGGCGGCTCGCCACCATGCACCAGAACCGGCGCCTGCTCGGCCGACACTTCGTCGTCGCCACCCACCTGCGCCAGCCCGTCGAGTACATGACCAAGCTCGAGGGCGCGCACGAGGCGAGGGAGGTTCTCCTCGGATGGGCCGAGTTCCAAGAGCCGATGTGCGCCCTGGATGCGGTGGGCCGTCCGGAGAGCCAGTTCCCGCCCGGCGAGGACCCCTTCGCAAACGCGAGCGGGAAGGGCCGGGAGCCGACGCCGTTGGTGGGGTCTGGCTTTGCTGGGATTGAGTCGATCCTCCAGAGCATGGAGGCCAAGTGCGAGGGGTACACCGTGCTCATTCCGCCAAACAGTGGGGCGGTGTACCTGCGGGTGGCCATGGAAGGGTTCCAGCGCGCTCGGCTCGACGATACCGAGGAGTGGAGACGCTGGTGCCGCGAGTTTCTCCCTGGTTGCCTTGGGCCGACCGGCGATACGCAAGGGCGCTATCTGGGTATGTTTTCAATTTATTTACCACTAACCCTTCCCCCCTTTCTCAGCCCGTTGCTACGGTAACCCCAGCAATACAATGCTAACCCTTGTTTCACCACAGCTCTGCGCGCTATCGCGGTGGACTCAACCCACTGGGGCGAGGGTATCGAGCGCGAGCTGCTGGATTGGGGCATCCAAAAGGCCCGCAGCAGCAACTGGGATATCGTCACGTTGGCCCCCAGCGTCATCAACCCCTGGACGCTCGACTGCTTCTTCGACCTCGGCTTCAAGGAGGTCGGCTGCCTCGACATCTTCTGGGGATCGCAGCACGCACTGAAATGGGACTGCTCTACAGGGCGTGAAAATAGCCAACGACAACGGAAAGCCGACAAGGTGGCTCTCCCGAAATCTTCGAAGGCGGCGACTTCTGCCATCGAGGGCGAGGAACCTGAGGGCGAGTCAGCCAAGAAGCTTCCTCAAGTGGGAACCTTCCGGCGCAGCAGGCTTCGTCGTCCTTGAGCAGAAGCTTGGCAACGAGCTAGAAGTTGACGAGATGTGGTGGAGTGCGGGAAGAGGTCGATGTTTGCCGGGATGGCAGGTGTTGTTCTGTGTGCTGGTGGTTTGCTGGTCGTTCGTCTGGCTTTTCGCTTGGTTGTATTCTCCGGGCTGCTGTCGTTATGGAATGGGGCGCGTGGGTCGTTGGGGAGACGCGCTACTCTGGAGGGTATAGCGCCGGATCGTTATGGTTTGACGAGCATTGTTATCATTGTATTGGTCTTTTGCTTTGGGGCTCGTTTCGCATGGTTATATGGCCGTGGTCCTAGCCGGCTCCAGGATGGGACTTCGGTTGGTTTCAGTCTTTCTACTAGTAGTTCGCTAGGAATACTGAACAGATGTTTTCCAAGACATCCATTAGACCACACATGTCTCTGATTCCCAATCCGCCGGACGTGGAGATCAAGCTTGACGCGATTCACACATAAGCAGCAAGATGCCCAGTAGAATCTCTCAGTTACCTCAATTAGCACGAGGGCGATTCGGCGTCTTGGGCCAGTCTCGCCGCGGTTACAAGTCCCGCGACATAGATATGGGAGCCGCGCTGTCGTTGTAACAGTTTGAGGCGGTCTATACAAGCTTTGCACAACATCGATCACTCAACAATCCCTCATTGATGTTCATTCCCACATGCTGCCCACCAGGCCCTTCGGCCTCAGTATTGCCGGGAATGTTCCTCGTGTTGGTGAAGGTACTAAAATACCCGGCCCCATGCTTTCCTCATACCACTACGTCGAACTCCCAGCGGCAGGCATCCTCGGTCTGAGTTCCAATATCAGAAACGGTAGACGCTCCAACTATAGCACCAGTCTCCTCGGTGTCCTCCTGCGATGCCTCAGACGCGAGCTGATCAGTCTGAGGTCCAACATCAAAACCGGCAGAGGCTCCGACTCCCGTATTGACCCCTCCGCTTCCAGCCAAAACTCGAAGGCGCCTGAGCTCGTTGATGAGAGCGTCGACGTCGAAAGCCGCAGTCAGCCGTATGGCGACGTCGTGATTAATCCAAGGATTAACCTGATGGAATACACTGAGAACCCGGCATTGGCGCTCGGCGTCGGTCGGCTGGTGCCATCCGGGGTTAAGGGCCGTTTGCTGCGACGAGAGCCGGGTTGTAAGCTCAGATGATCTGGATATGCTTAGGTTATAAGAAGACTACTTACTAAGAGCCGTGTGACTGTGCCCAGCGCCTCCTCATTGTCTGCTAGCACTGACTCGAGGAGGATTTCTCTGCCGATCCGGTTGATGTCGGCTTGGCCCAGGGCCATGGCGTCGTCGCCCGGGGCCATGGGGGCGGTCGAAGGCTGCGGCTGCGGTGCCGCTTGCTCTTGAGTGGCCGATGCACCTGCCGTAGTATCATGGTCCGCCGGGGTGTCAGTGTCGATGTTGTCCGTGCCGGTGTTGCCGTTGCCGATGTCGTTGTTCGGAGCATCCGGCAGAGAAGACGAGGGCAGGCCGTTTCGCCGATTGGCCCGTCTGGGCCTTCGGTTGCGTCGATGTCTGTGAGCTTTGGCCATTGTAACTGCTACTAGTCGTGATTGCTTGGATAAGCTGTGGTGTGAGACAAAGAAGAAGCTCCGGGATGTTGGACGGTCGCCCCAGAGCACGCCCAGAAATAAGGCGACCCTTCACTTCTGGCACTCTCCGGATGTTGCGAAATCGGTTCAGAAAATCAAAGATTTGCGAGGATCATTATTAATTCCTCAAAGATGGTGTTGTGGCGCGCAATGTTTGATTTTGACGTTTTGATTTTCGCAGATTGTGTCATGGATTTCGGGGCTGGAGTCGTGTGCCCTACATTCGCACGCTCACCCGGCTGTCCTTTGCCCTCACATGCCCTTTACTGGCCATGTTATTGATTGTGGTTTTGTAGCCAGGCTATTCACCACCATCCTATTGTGAACGAGAATGAAGAGCCGGCTCCGCGACGTTCACGCGGCCATCTGGGTCACCTACACAGGCAGGGTCTTATACATTGCCCAAGGCAGTCCTATTACTAGTATAAGATGTACATGGCGGGCTCAGATGAGCAGGTACAGAAGACAGACACACGATGGACAGAGTATATGCTATGGGAAATAGGCGCACGTTCATCCCCTTAGAGACATCCTCTTTTCTCCATGGCTCGGCCGAGGGCCGGGCACACAGCGAAAAGAAATAGAAAAAAAGTCAGCTCACATTAAACTCTGAAGACCACGGCAAGGGTCGGGCTCCAGAGGTGGTCAGTGGGCTGGTATTGATCTCCGCGCGGCTGACAGAAGAAGTCGATGGAGGTGGACGAGCTTCTACTTTCTTGCCAGCGCGGTCTGGTGTGATGTGATACATGGAGGGTGAAGGGGAGTTGAAGCAGGGAATATTGAAACAGATATTGAAACAGAATTGGAACAGGAAAATGTTAGCCCACAATGAACTCTGAAGCCCATGGCAAGGGTCGGGCTCCAAAGGTGGTCAGTGGGCTAGCATTGATCTCCCGCGTGGCCTTCAGAAGAGGTCGGTGGACTTGCGATCTTCTTCCTTCGGTTTACCACGCGGTTCTGTGTTATCTTCTCCATGGCTCGACCATGTTCTCCCTTCTTGCCGCCGGCCGCAAACGTTGACACCGGACTGATGGGTGGTGACACGTCGAATTCGGTGATCAAGCCATGGCCCGATGTTTCGCTTGCGGGGGCTGGCGATGAGGATAGCCTGTTTTTAAGAATGTCAGCAGGCCGAAGGTCAGCACAGTGAATGCTAGGAAGAGGAATGTTGGACCAGAAGTGCTTGGCTGCTTCTATTTGATGAGAAAAGCCGCCACACATCTGGGCCACGGGCAGGGGGTGATTTTGATCTCGCTTGGGCTTGTAGAGAAGAGCAGTATTTGGCCTGCTGCCCCTTGCTGACACCTCAAGCTGGAGAGGTTGATGGGTAGTGGGGGATGGTACTTGCCTGCTGATCAGTGCCGAGATATAGTATAGCGCGATACTCTGACGAGATACTCTGGATCAGGGCCATGAGAGCCACCGCACACATCATGTCGGCAAGGGTAGGACAGGGAACAACTGAAGAAGGGAAGGAAGATGGAGGATCGTGGAGAATGATGAACAATGACGGTGATGGAAAGTGCTGATGATGGAGCATGATGGCTGATGGAAGAAGAAGATGATGATGATCATAAAGGATGATGCTGATGAGGGTGATGGTGTTGAGCAAGAAAAAAATGTCCCAGTGCTTTTGAACCGACCGCCACATGGGGATGGTAGTGGCCAGTGTGGTCCCACCGGTTTTGATCTTGACATCCCATGGGCGGTCACCTGGAATACCAGGCTGGCCCATAGGAAGTCTGGGTGTGGGTGGAAACGAAGAGGAAGAGGGAAGAATCTGGCAGGAGAAAGGCCTTGATATAGAGATCCCGGGCCGGTCTGTGCACCCTTGAAAATTTGCAGGCGTAGCAAGTGAGGTTCACGTACTGCTTTGTCTCGAGACCCTTATGCGGCTGGGTATGCGCCCAAAGGAGCAAGCGGGCTGATTTTCGACCACCCGCCGTGCTCCGCCAGAACATCTCGCACTACCCCTCGCACTTCCCTCCTACAACCGCATCTCGAGGACCTCACCCAGGTGGGAATCAAGCGTTCTGACAGAAACCGGAGAAAAAGGCAACTTGGGGACAGTTGAGGTCTTCCATATTCAGGGGTAAGTAAACAAAGGGCTTTGTTTGAGTCGGCTTCTTGGCTGGCTCTCAACCACGGGATTTCCAGCTACCGACCAGCACTGACGATCTTACTGCAGGGCCAGAGAGTCCAAGTCAGACGATCAGAAGCCGTTAAGGACATGAATTACAACGCGCTCCGTTCCATCTAGGACTCCGAGTCGGGAGTTGAGCTGTATTCGGACAGTCCGACGAAAGGAACAGGACGGCGCGTGCACGAGCGAGGACATCACTGCTTAGAAGTTTCATTGAGTCGTTGAACTATACATAAGGTACGCCCATAGTCAGACATATCATGCTGAGTGAAATCTATCGGCAGATTGCTGGTCTGTACTGTACAGTTGGCACGGCTAACTTGAACAGCGGCAGAGTTAGCCCTAAGTATTCCCATCGTCGTCAGCAACCCAACCACCAGCACTCAGCAAAACAAAGAGATCGCAAAATGGACATGATCACCAAGCTGTTCAAGTAAGAAGAGACACCAACCCCAAGTTTGCTGATGTTCAAGAACAGACAGAGACGGCTAACTGGTCCGGCCAAATCAGGAGTGGCAAGCCTCGCCACCAATACACTACCCTCTCCGACACGGAGTGTCAAGAGGCATGGCCACGCGCTCGAACCTCGAGCGGCGGAAAGCACCTATCCGAGAAGTTGGGGCGATTTATCTCTCGCATCATCCCCAAGAAAAAGCGAACCAAGCGCGATGGAGATGATGAAGAGATGGTGCTGCCGGAAGACCCCGCGGTCGAGGCTGCAAAGAAGCAGAGGGAAGAGAGGGCGGTGAACATGGCTATTGAGAAGCTCGATGGCATGTTTTCTCCGAGCGCCGCTGGATCCAAGAAGTAGTCATGTGCCGGCGGTCGTGCTTGCAACGGGCACAAATCAAGCAAGGTTCTGTGGTTGCTAGGAGGATCAGGGCTGGAAGCTCGCTTTACAACCTCGCAGAGAATATGTATATCTTGAGCAACTGAACCAAGAGAGAGCTCACATTTAGCTATACCGAGGACAGTCATGAAACTTAAAGGCAAATACAATGCTCCTGTCCGTGATCATAATACTACCATCCCATACCCAGCCTTTCCACTACCCAAGAAGAGGCAAGACCGTAAGTTAACCGAGCTCCGACCAGCAACTCCTAGACGACCGACCTTTGCTACCTTACGCTGTTGTCGACATCTGAAACGGCGTAATTTTGCACCTGTGTGATTCGACTAACACGCTATGCTCCAACCAGCATGCCGGCGCCCACTCATGCCCCGTACCCAACCCCCCTCCCGCCTCTCGCCCCCCAGACTCCCCGGCCACGCGGTCTCTCCTACCCCCGCACTGCCCCATCACCGCTGTCTTCTCCCATCATCACTAACGAGACAACTCCTAGTGATAGAATCCCGGCTTACACCGTTGTCGGCGCCTCTCTCCGCCGAGTGCCAGGCCCTGTGTAGTAGTGCCGGCCGTGGGTATACCAGAACCCGGCCGCGAACAGCACGGTGAAGACGAAGACGGCGCTGGCGTAGTTCATCTGCCCCGCCCACCCATTAGTATCAGCACAACCAGCCATCCCTCTTCAACACACGCAACACGCGAGGGCGAAAGCGAAGCGGGGAATAACTCACATTCTCCCTCGTAACCGGCACCTTCGTCGGCAGAAAGAAAATCACCGACACAAACATATTCCAGCCAACAGCCACGACATTCGCCACGAAACTCCACCTCCCCAAATGCCATGGCCCCCTCTCAAACCGGCCATACACCAGCTTACACACGATCGGCAGCATGTAACTGACGTTGAGCGCGGCTGTGCAGATGTTGAACACGGCACTGATGGCCGTCTCGCTCGCCAGCCCCAGCAGATTCACCGTGATCTCGAGCGCGGCATACAGCCAGACCGCCCCAACGGGCGTGCGCGAGCGGCGCGAGATGCGGCGCCACACGTGGGAAAGCGGGATCAGGTCGTCGCGGGCGAAGGCATAGATGGTGCGGCTACCGGACTGCAGGCCGGGGATGGCGACCAGGTTCATGACGGCGAAGCCGGCCAGAGTAAAGAAGAGGGCTGGCACGGGACCGGCAGCGTTGTAGAAGAGTTGGGAGACGGCTTGGCCGCTGGGGGTGTGGAGAAGGGAGACCGGGTCGCCCATGCAGAGGACTAGCACCAGGTTGAAGAGCAGGCCGGTGAGGAAGGTGAAGGTTGTTGCGTTGGCGATGGCTTTGGGGACCACACGAGCTGGGTCTTTGGCTTCTTCGGCGATTCTGTGACGGACAGTCAGAGTGGCGGGCTCAGGAAGGAGAGGGGGGGTTGGAGAGACGTACCGGGCCGTGCTATCGGCGTTGGTCATGATCCAGGCCGGGGTGAGACAGCCGAAGAGGAAGGCAAAGCCTGGCGGGGTCCAGCCGGACGACGGCTGGAAATCGGTAAACGCGTAGGCGAAGCTGTGCTTCTCCTTCGTCTGCACCAGCAGGCAGACACAAGCACCGGCCAGCACGCTCATGTGGAAGACGACGTAGCCGCTGGTTAGACGGTTCAGCCACCGTGTGGGAAGGCTGTTGATCGAGGCGTGGACGACGGTCAGGAGGGCCATGACAGCAACTACGTGGCCCGATGTGGGCTTGTAGGAGAAATCAGTTGCGATGGATATGGCAGCAAGCAGCATCTGGCTCGTGGCATACTCGGTGCTGGCGCTTCCAGCAATGATGCCAACGAGCGTGATATAGCCAGACATCCAACTGAGAATGGGAACTTGGTGTTCAGGAGCCAGATATCTCATAGCCGAGTACATGGCTCCAGCGCTCGGATACGCCGACGAGAGCTCGGCCAGACTCATGGCCAGCGCCCAGGCACCGGCGCCCCCTATGATCCAGCTCCACATGATGGCAGCGGCACCGCCCGCTTGGAGGCCGTAGATCCACGTGGACATGAGCGAGGCGTACACCCCGCCGATGCTCATGGCGAAGCTGAAGCTGGACCAGTTCGAGAACTCGCGTCTGAAGACCTGGCTGGTGTTAGCATATTCCATGGTGGTAGCTGTCTGGTAGAGAGCGTACTGGTGTGTAGCCCATGGCCTCCAACTTCTTGTCAGCTTCGTCCATGTTCACGTCGGCGCTTGATGGGAAGATGGGCGTGACATCTCCGCTAGCCGCCCCTGATGGTTGCTGACGGGGAAGTGGTCTCTTCTCCATGCCTTCCATGCCATGGGCAGACATTGTGATGTTCCTGTTCTCGTTGAAAGATTTGAGGAGGTTATGGCGCGGCGTGAGGTGAGTGGTATCTTTCTTTGTGTGGTCGATTAAGGGGAGGGCTTCAGAACTAAAAAGCGTTCTCTTTGCGCTGCTCTCACCGCTCTCTGTCGGCTTTGTCGAGCTATTGAATCCGTTGGGGCCAGGCCACGTCCCAAGCCCTTCCTGGCCAGGCGTCCGATGCGTGCCATCCTCCAACGAAGAGAGATCCGGGAGCGAGTGGTCGGAAGTGTCGTCAAGTGATGATGCACATAGTTGATGCAGCACTTGGACGGTGTCTACCACCTTCTGCGGCATGACGTGTCTCTGATTTCGATGTGTCAGCTCCCGAGGATTGCCATCTGTGGCGCGCTTATCATGCTCCAGCACATTTCCATTCGCACTGGTCGTCCCGGTGGAGGGGGCATCCGTTATCGGCGGTCCGGGGGCACCGATAGCCGTATGGAGGGGCCCGTGTCAGCGCTCCGGAAGTGGCTGAGGACGACTGCACTTTTGGGAGATTCCCGTCGCTCTTGCTTTCCCAGGTCTTAGCTGGCCGGCGACAGGCTCGGGCACGGCTCCTTGCCTGGACCGGTCCGTCGGGTGTTGAGTGCATTCAGGGTCTAGAATCGGGCAGCAACGACACATTGGTCTTGTGCAACTCAGTGAGGTAGTATCGATTGCATTGTCAGCGACGGTGGGTCAGATGCACTAGAGGAGCTGTCAACGTATCTCGACATACCCCCCACTTGCTCAACGGGAGGAACGGGACATCGACCGGTGCCTCGACGGCAACCTCGGAGATCGCATCCCATGAACGGCCTCGTCGAAAGTTGAGGTCAACTCTTGATGAGGGTAGACGATCTCGAAAGTTCCGGAAATAAGAACAATTCCTCGCGGCAGGAGGGTTGACGATGGTCCGGGAGCCGTTCCCGACTTCGGGTGCCGGACGAGGTCGGCTTCGACGGATTCTGGGCCGGTGGCGAATGACAAACAAACATGCTTGAAACTCGAGAGCCAAGGCAGGAGGAGGGGAATGTCTGCCGGGCCCGCTGGGTCTAGGCCCAGGCGCCTTCCCAAACTAGGGGGTCAACGTCGACCAGTCAAGTGCTCGATGTGGGTATATATCAGTCGGGAAGCTTCCGCCTCGCACCCCGGTTCCGATCAGCAGCACAGTTGGTGTGACAGCGCATAAAAAACGGTGTGTCCTCGTGACGGGTCTGGCTGCTCGGCATCGCGGTCGTGCCTTCCCCAGGCGTCAGCACTGTCGATATCTGGGGTTCGTCCGGCATGCATTCAGCATTCTTGGGAATCTTCTCTATTTAGAAAGCATGGGAAGCAAATCACAGTCCATGGGCAATCCGCAGACTGAAGTCATGACGATCCCATAGAGTTGGGGCTTGGTGTCTCCAGGAACCAGGTTCCCCAGAGTCGTTGACACTGTTCCCATAGCAACCCGGCGAGCTGATCCAGTCCCACGGTGGTACATGTATGCCGTACACGTGTCTCAGATCCTGCGCCTGCGAGTCAGCGGAAGTCCAGCTGATGCCGACAGCAACATGGCCGTCGTCGTTGCACCACCCGACTTCATTGCGGGAAGGACGACCACCGATGCATTTTAGGGAGAGTGGGGCGCTCAGAAAGAGGGTCGGCAGACTTCAATTTATCTATCAGTATTGAATTGCTTGAACTTATTTGTATATCATAATACGGAGCTTCAACTGAATCCTATCAGGCTATCATTGCTGTGGTGTCCAGGCCAGAGTCATGAAGATGCGGGTTTATTCTGTCGTGAGGGAGGTAAACATCTGGATGTGCCCAGGCAACACCGATAAGTGGCTCTATGTGGGAGGCGCTGAAAGGAATGGTGAGGATAAAGACCACAAAGGTTCTCATGGTCAACAAAAAAAGATGTAGAGTCCTCGTAACATACAGTACATCATCACCCATTAGCCCCGTATCCGAATTCGCTAAGTAGTAAGTGTCGGAACCGCTACGGGGCAAACGAAGGAAAAATGGACAGTGGTCGCAGAGTGTCAGGAAGATGCCATTTTTGTGTTGTCAATGGTGTTGATTGTGTTCTGCGTTCTCTCCAAACTGTCGGATGTTCCGGACAGCCTCCAAGGTGTCTATCACCAGCCACATGTGGGTCCGTCTTGGCACCCCCTGGATCAGGGTTCACGTTCCAACAGTAAGTGCTACGGCGAGGGTTGAACGAAACATCAACCGGCGTGCCGTCGTCTATACTTCCCTGCATAGTCCCCTCAGTCTGTCGCAGTTTCAGCTCCTCTTCGCCATCGCACCCCGAAAATGCCATGGTCCCACGATTAACGGACGGAAGACGCCTCCCATCCACCACAGGAAGGTCCGTGTCCTCCTCGCGCCAGGAGCGGACGCCAACCCCTCGGTACGCCAGACGCCGCAGTTGGAATACGCCGTGCAGTGTCCAATGCACCCACCCATACGAAGTTATCAGGAAGCGCCGCTGGATTGCGCCAACGATGATGACGCTGCCCAACGTCAGGATAATAACGAGAGCCTGTAAGTCAAAGTTCTGGAAACCGACAGCATTACTAGTACGGACGATCTGCCGCTGGCAACTTCCTGACAACGGGAGCTCCAAAATGTATCGCCCCGGCTTGCCCGGCCTCGTCACGGAGTCCACGAAGCTCTGCTGTAACATTACTAGGCCCATGGCGAACCACCTGGAGACCTCCATGCGCCACTGTGTGCTCGGGATCTCGGCCCACTGCACGCCATGGAATAGACCCCTGGATGCCAGGGGCGGGCTGCCTGAGGCTGCGTAGGCTATGTCGGACAAATCTCAGCCATTATTAAGCCGTACGACTATCCCCAGTTGCCACTCAGATAGGTTTAGCGGCCTGAGAGAGTCCAAGCCGGCGAATGTAACACAGACGGGTTCTCCGGGTGTGGCGGGATTACAGATCTCATGCTTCTCGACGCACCCGAGAATGGATGTAGGAGTGGACGCGTTGTAAGTGGTGTCTAGATATGAATGGCTGTTTGTGGCTCCAAAAGCGGGATCGTGGCTTGGGTACACGTAGTGCACAGTGTTCGTAATGAACATCATAGAGATTCTGACCTCATGCCGGTAGTCGGTAATCGTTGCGTTGGGATACCATTTGCCTTCTCCGTTGATGTTGCCCATATCCGCGTAAAATGACCTATTCGTGGTTAGTCCGTGGCCGCACAATTCCAAACAGTTAATAGGGTGACTCACTGTATAATGTAGGTTTGTCTTTCCGCCTTTCCCAGGGTGAGAGATCGGTCGCCATACGTATATGTCGTATAGGGAAACGTCTCTCGCGTACTTGGTGGTACTGTTCATGTGGTAGGCGCTGTGCTTCCCGTAGTAAAGGCTGATCAGACCCTTCTCCGGTGAATCCTGATGCGCGGTTGTGACCGGAGAACAGGTGGCCCGCCTGCGTTACAGGATACGCGCTTCTCGTCTCGTGTTCACCCCAAAGTGAGCATCCGAACTAAGGTAACCGGTGTCGAGGGTCATGGGAGTGGAGTTCGTGTTGATGCAGAGACTGGAGTTGGCGAAGGGACAGGGCGCGTCGCTCATCGTACAGTTGATTCTCGCACGTGTCAGCCGTGGGCAGGAACTTCCTTGAATGATTTCTTCTTGGGCACCTCCATAGCAGTCATCCACGTATGCCGAGGCTGATTCGAATCTGCGTGCGGTAGATCATATGACGCTCAGCTACCAAGACACTCGGATCCGTCCACTTGCGAATTCTGCTGCCGACCAAGAACTCGTCGCTCGCGCCGGTCCATAACCTTGGCAAGAAGATCTGCGCTACCACCCATAAGGCCATAAAGAAGAGGGAGACGACAAGAATCGGGGATGCTCTGGCTAGTGCGCGGAGAAGGACACCTTGCTTTCTCCAGCCGAGGGGAATGCGAATGGCGTACCATGCCGCGTCCCCATGGGTGCTACTATTCCGAAGCATTGCTTGGAGCTGCTGGTTGTAGCCATCTTTTGCGGTGCCCGCCTGGAGCTGGTGAAGAACATATTTGACGACGTTCCAGGCCTGCGTCGCTGCGAAACCGACAAAGAGAACGAGCGCCGAGGAGAGAACACCTCCTTCGCCTTGTCGGACGGTGAGAGTCCATGTCGTGTGAGACGATTCGGAGTCGTAGTTTGGCCATATGCCCGTGAATGTCTGCGTCGTTGAAGACATGGCTTAGTACTGGTTTCGTTCAGAGGCAGAATCGAAGGTAGGATGTCAAATGACGGCAGATGCTTCAAGCGGGTTTGGCTGGTTGGGGACTAGGAATCCGGGGAAGGACTTGAACCTGAAGGCCATCTCAAGAGATGCAGCAGACCCGGGCCTCTATGCATGTCCAAGTCTCCCATAGCCGGCCACACGGAAGGTGGCAAGTTCATCACAGGGAGGTGAGGTAGGTAGCAATGGGGGTTGAATTGTGGCACATAAATACAGCTTTGGGCACTGGAACCTGATTAGCTACCTTGCGTGCCTTGCACATGCATCCGCGCCGCATACCCGCTAGCCCAAGATGCCGGAAGCAGGTTGCGGGAGCATACTATTAATGTGGCGAGGGTCGCTCGGCCCAACCGTCTCCCTCCCACGGTCCGTTGGCGGGCGAGCTTGGAGCAGCCGCGCGGAGGAAAGGTGGTCCCATAGATGATAGCAACCATGCGAGACCATTGGTGAAATAAAGGGTACTAGGTAGTAATGCTCATACTCCGGGAGCCCAGTTGCAACAGGCAATTGGGGTCACTGTTTTTAGCAACCATGCAGCGGCATGGCACCAGACTATGCACAACTGTTTCATTTCCCACACCTGCAGATTATCCGCAGCACTGTCGCTGACGTCTCAAACATTTGAGGGATAGGGAGAGGAAGGAAGGCCACCGTTGCGCCTCAGAGTCTGTGGGCAGCTTGAGCTGCTGGGTAAGAGTAGGGCTAACTGTATCAGGCTTCACATGCCGCTCCTTCCATTACCTGAGCAGAGGTGCCTCCGTGCGTTGAAAATCATCCTGAGGATGAATCATGGCGTTTGAGTGGTGGGCATCCATGGGTGATCACATGGCCCGGTGATAGGCAGCATCACAGCCACATTCATTTCCGCTCTGAGTGCTGCACTGCCTCTCGGTCAAATGCAAGGCTGACTTTAACATTTAAGGTTTTACAGCTGAGGGCAAACCGTACTCGAGGGACTTTTCACAGCGATGTTTTCTTCCACAATTACATCGCCACCCCCAATCGAACCTTCACCCCAAACAATGACAACCCCCATCTATCAAAACCCATGCTACCCAACCGGGATTCCGACGCGGCAAGAGAGCTGGTTCCCCTCCCGCCACGACTCGTGTCGCCTCGCCACCGCCGACCTCAACCAGACCAGCGGTTTCTATGTGATGCTGCACGCAGAACGCTTCCAGACCGTCTCGTCGCTCTACGGGCCCGGTGCCTTCCTGGGATGGTTCCTAGTCGATTGCTCTGTTTTCGTCAGCTGGATGCTAAACTCAGGATATGCCGGGACAGACAAGATCACAAACGACTTCTTCGCCGCGGGGTCGGTGCCCGCCTTTGCCGCCGCCGATGCGCTGTATCAGATTTTTAGAGGGAAGGCGGCCGTCGATGATCGTCTATCAGATACCGGTGATAAGGAAAGAGGAGGAAAGTCATCGCTTATCACGAGCTGGTACGCCGACGACATGCGAGCTGCTGCGGCGCTGGAAGCACCCCTTACTGTGTGTGAGGATTTTATTGCTATTGGGCTGTTGCGGATGGCTCTGGCGGTGGCGGGGAATAAGATGCATCTGAAGCGGATGGGAGCTCTGTTGGTGGTCGGAACGCTCTGTGTTGCTGTGCAGATGGTGCTGTTTGTTAGGTTTGGCGGGATTCCGGCTGAGCATATCACCATGTCACGCCTCTTCCTCTTTGAGTGCCCTCTGGCGTTGACGGTCTTAGTTGGGCTTTATACCGTGATCTGGGGATTGGTGTTGGTTGACGCGGTTATCACGGCCCGCCGAAGGAGTCAGCGGACGAGACACACCGCGATGAGACTGCTAAGGCGTGTCGTCCTGGGCGCGGCGGTGGCTATCACCATCTGTCAGTTGTATCTGAAGTATTACTGCCGCGGGATTTATGGAAACGTTAGGCATATCGAAAGCCTCCCTGTTTTTGCAAGCAACGGGAAGGATGATAACGGGACGGGTTGGTGGGACTTGGCTGACGGACTGCACAACCGATTCGTCCCCAAGAGTGCGGCACGATTCAGGGACCTGGATCAAGTCGTGCCGTGTTTGGGAGGGCTAATCACCCTCTTCTTCAGTATTAAGTAGGCAGCGTGGCCGAGAAAGAAATGACATCGTTGCTTTGCGGGAGAAGACGATGGCCGGAGGAAGGGGGTGTCCTATCCGATATCGAGAAATGGGTTGACGAAGTTTTACGGTGCTTCTTTATTGAAAATAATGCTTCACTTTGCTGCTCGATATTTTACTTAGCGTTTGGGTAGGCCTTGCTACAATGAGATGCTTGTAAGGCACTTAGTAGTGGGTACTAGTACGGACCACAGCACCTTGTAGACCGATGCTGACATGCTATTGATCTTCAGACTGTGCCGAGTGAAAGAGCTGAACAAGGGGCATAAAGGACATACAGATCCCCCATCATCAACGACTATCTTGGCCACTACTAAAGGCGAACCAAACATTCTTCCCGACCGAGTACCCTTTCCAATGCTTGAACCGTCAAACCTGGCCGCCCCTGAGTTTCCCATTAGGTTGAAAGGCAAACCGTACTTCCCAACCCAAACACATGAAACGCTATAGCGATCTTGGCCACTTCTCCATCCCCCTCCTCGACACTAGATCAGGGTTCACTTCTTCGGACTCTTCCACTCGCCCGCGTCTTTAACCCCCTGCGCGACAGACGCGACGCCACGCTCGACGCTCGTGCCGACGTTGGCGATGCCGTCGCCCAGCGGCTTGCCGAGCCCGCCCGTGGCCGCGTTGACTGTCTCGCCGACGCCGCGCGAGGCCGCGCCCAGCACGCCGCCCACCGTATTGGCCAGGCCGCCGACCGTGTTGCCGAGGGTCGACGTGACCACCTTGCCGGCGCCGGTCAGGCCGGAGGATGTGTTCTTATCGTTGTTGCTCATTGCGTCTTCTTGTTGAGGCTTAAAGGTGGTTGGTTGATGGATTGCTTTCGAAGTCGGGGCGTTGTCGAGGGTTGTCTTTTCGAATATCGCTGATTATGGGATTGAGTTGAATATGGAAAGGGCCTTATCCAGGACCTACCGTGGCATCGGAGGGCTTAAATACTTTACCATACCCGGACGACCTGCTCCTGTCTTCCATCCAAGATCGCCAGCCTGGAAGCCGGCTGGAGCTGTCAGGTGCCCTAACTACGTCATCCAAGACTTTTGGCCACCCGACCCACCAACCCGCATGGCCTTTGCTACACCCCCGGAATATTGCTTCCAATGTTTCTATGCATGTCTAACAGGGTCCAGGGACTCAGTGGAAGTGTTGAAAGGAAGCAGAATGCTGAAGTTGAGGGTAGTGACCACAAGCCAGTCAAGCCCAGGAAGCACCGGTACACAGGAAACAGGGGAGAGGGCTGGCATTCAGGCCCAGTCTGTACATAATGGACCCCAGGTTCCAGGGGCTCAGTCTCGCTCTTAGCAAGCAATTCAACCCGTGTGACCCCTATATTTCACCACAGAAATTGATGGGAATACTCATGTACTCCTAGAGAGAGAGCAGGTGCAGATAGGTGCTCCTTTAGACCATGATGTAGAACATCCGCTGGTCTATATACCTCGTATCTACCAGTACTAGTAGTACCGAAGCGAGATACCACCATTCTGGCGCAACCTTCGCTACTTGTCGGAACCGCTACGGGGCAAACGAAGGAAAAATGAACAGTGGTCGCAGAGTGTCACGAAGATGTCATTTTTGTGTTGTCAATGGTGTTGA